>BGPT01001014.1:0-22555 GCA_003297045.1 Symbiodinium sp. clade C Y103
AGCTTCTTGTTCTGCTGGATCTTGACCCATTCATCACATATATCCACCAACGAGGTTGTCCTGATTGTGTTGGGACATTGCATTGATATAGGTAAAAAACACAAAACAACACAAATGAACTTGAATTAGTTTTTGGGTTCGTAAAGTAAAAAAATCAGAAGATCACACAAGAAATAATTCTAGATTCTAGATCACCAAATGCCCAAGTCCTAAGCTAACATTTCGTAGTTAACATGTTATCAACATTTATCAACAATATTCTGACTTCTAGAGTTCTAAATTCTTGATTCTAGAGTCTCTTGTCTGTGAAAAAAAAGAAAGGAAAATACCGTTGATTACACAGACAACTCACAACTAGTTAACTAGATAAAAGATTGATCCAAGATGCATTGATTCCAAGTTGTTGGCATCAATCTNAAGAACTTTTTTGTTTCAAAAGAACATTGTTGATTTTCAAAGTTGTTTGTTGTCAGCTTTCGTGTGAGGTCAGCCACAGGCTCTTCTAAAAACGCTCAATATATATATTATGTATACATAAATATATATATATATCCGTAATCTGTTCATTGTTCAAATGATGAGATTCTGTCCATTAGCAATGACGGTTTATAGTTTATCATACGCCTAGTCGACGATCAAAAGCTCAGCCATTGTGCGAGTTTTAACTAGCGGAAGATGAATCATTCCAATCATCCGAAAGTATCTGAAAGTGGTTCATATCGGTAGGAAAATTGAGTGCGACATCCCGCCTGGTTGTCAGACCTGCTATTGCTGCCCATGTTCCCAGATTTTATTACCCAGCTGCCCATTGTCGGATATACCTCATCATAAACGGGTCTGTTATCTGTTTGAAAATGGAGAACCCCAAATTTTGATGGTTATCATCATGTTCCCCATTAAAACAGCCGTTTTGGGGTACACTGTACTATCACCGTACCCCATTTTCAGACACGCCTCATGTGCCTCGCTCTCGTGAGATCCGGAAGCGGAAGCGGAAGCTGAGTGAGCTGGAGCCTATGCAAAAATCCACCGGAGCTCAGCACAGGGGTAGACCTACTGGACAGTCTGAAGAATGATGAACTTTTTAGAGCTGAATATCCCGAAACTCATGAAATGTTAATGTTAATCTTCATCATTTTATTGTGTCAAAACAAATGATTTTTTCAGAGAAATTTCCACATCTCCCGGCACCTCGAAGGCCTCAGCGTGCGAGACACTAGGCCGGCCCCGTACTGCATCTTTCTGCAACACACAACAGAAACTGACAGAAACCAACTTGTTCAATATCTGATCTCTCCAGGTTCAAGTTCAGGCTCACACTTGCTTGATTTCTGAAGCCTCTCTTGACCTCTGCCGGCATTTTGGGTATGCAAGTTGTAGAAGGGGAGGAATAGCCCCGCTCACGGGAACACAGATCAAGGTGCCTTGAATCAGATTCAGCGTGGGATCGGTTCAAAAAAAGGACTTGACAACTCTGAGCAGGACCAACACAGCATCTGTCAATTTGACTTCATGTGTTATCTCGAAATCATTCAAATCAAAGATGGATCAAAGCACAGAAAGCAGGGGCATAGAGAATGTCGCTCATCACTTCACTGCTGGCATCTTCTGTGTCATCTGGCTGGTGCCCATTCAGTTGGATGTGGCGATTGATTTGTGGACCCACAAATCAGCACAGAATTTGATGGAACTTGATTGCGGATTCCACACCAACCGCTTTGCTGTGGGTGCCTCCTGTTGAACAAGAATTCGGGTATGGAGCGCCTCGGACGTCAAGGACTGCTGACTATGAACACAATTATCAATGCCATTTGCTGCTAATGGACCATCAACCAGGCTGACTTGAGGGTTGGTCAAAACCCAATGGCTCCACATTTCGTCCCTAACTCAAATCCACTTAATTCCATGCTGGCCGCTACTGCTACTCTTTGTGCTACTGCTCCTGCTGCTTGGCAGTACAAGTTCCTCTTTCCAGGTCTTGAAACCACCCAGAGGATATATATATATATAGGCAACATGGCGTTTTGCGCACGTTTCTGCCTGTTTCTGACCCCAATGGCGAAAGTTAATGCGAAGGCTATGGACATCGGTACTACAAGCAGCAGTCGCAATAGCATTCAATTCGACCCTCTTCAATCCCGACTAAACGGCTCTCAAACAGGCTCACTATTTCCAGTCATGTAGTACCCCGGTTTCAATGCCATGAAGCCCGTGGTCCAATCATATCCAATCCTGGTCTTTCCTTCTTTCGTCAAAATGCACTGAAACACCCAATTACATGAAGCCTACAGAAACATCTACTGTATAAAGAACTGTATGTAAATGGCTGTCGTTCTGAGTCTCATTCCCTGGTATCGTTCCTACTCAAAATGAATTAAGATCATCCATTCTCTCAAAGTTAAGGTTGGCCGCCGTTAAGCGTAAAAGGTGGGAGGTTTTGACCGATGCTCCAGTTCATTTCCATCAATTTCATACTGCCACAGGCCCATTGACTGAAACAGGGCTTTGTGTATTGAGACCATCTCAATCTCTATCTGCATGACCCAGGTATCGATTGTTCCTTTTGCCTTCCATCGATCCAACATGATCCAACCAGCCGAACGTGTTTGGCCCTGGGCCTCACAAACGCCGTCCCAGCAAGGCACATTTTCGTGACCATGTTCGGAGCCGGAGCCTTTGGACGAGAAGTCCTGAGCTGCCCCCATCAGTTGATTCCAAGGGTGACCAAAAGCAAATATCGCATGTGAGAGGGAAACTTCTCCAGTTTGTATCCCTGGGCAGCCCAGCAATTCTCTTTGGACTGCATCTGAACCTGAAATTGCAGCCGATGTACATCCACCTTCATCTGTTAGCCAATATCTGAAACTTTAACGGAGTAGTGACGAACATCTGGTGTGAAAAGAGCCAATCTTCAACGGCCATGAGTTGATACTTCATGTGCACCCATATCAACCAATATTTACAACATTTTACAGCCATATACAGAGACCAAACAGGGTCGCTACTCAGAAAAACCTCACTACAAATCATCAGACACCTTTCCCAGCATTCAACAACCCCGCTTCCAGCGGCCTACAATGCTGTGAAGTTCCATGTCATAGACAACCTCGCTAGCCTGCTGAGTCGGCGCCAAAGTTTCATGCAGCAAGTGAGCTGCTGGGTGATGTCCCGCCTTGGCTTTGCCTCTCCTTGCTGGGGCAACCTCTGCAGACCTGGCACCACTGGTAGTGGTTTAGATCAAAACCTGTATGCCACTGTACTGTCGATTAAAATAGTTTGTAATTGGATTTTGAAAAGAAAACATCGCTCTGGCCAGGGATCTCAAAGAATACGAGGAACAAATTTGCAGAAATGAAGATTGAGGAAAGGATCAAAGCGTTAGATTCCTGTACAGCGATCCTTGAAGGGAACTTAAAAGATCTATCTACAAGGATCCTTTCAAGGAATCCGCAAGATCTGTTTACAAGGACCCTTGCAAGGAACCGCCAAGATCTCTTGATAAGGACCATTACAAGAAAAACATAACAAGATCTCCTTGGAAGGGCCATTTCAGAGAACGTGCAAGATCTCTTTGCAAGGACCCTCCTCAAAAGAGTTCACCAGATCTCTGCAACTCACAAGAATTCTTGACAAGGAACCTTTCAAGGAACTTGCAAGGGTCTCTTTGCAAGGACCCTTTGAGAGAAGTCACAAGATCTCTAGACAAGGACCCTTTGAAGCGCGCAAGATCTTTACCAGGACAGCGCAAAAGAACTCACCAGATTTCTATACATGGACCCTTGGAAGAAACTTGCAAGATCTCTATACAACGACCCTTTCAAGGAACTTGCAAATATCTGTGCAAGGAGCCTTCCAACAAGAATTCACAAGATCTGTACATCTATACAAGCAAAGTCCGCACAAGGCGGGTGGCGGAAGTTTCCACTAGGAAGGCATGTTCCTATAGGAGTGCGAGGAAAGTTTTGCCTATAGGAGTTGCGGTGGCGCTTCGAATCTTCCCAACTCTTATCAAAGTTTCTCACCTCTTCTCATCTATCCTCAACTCTTCTCGCCTCTTCAACTCTTCTCATCTCTTCTCAACTCTTCTCATCTCTCCTCAACTCTTCTCATCTCTTCTCAACTCTTCTCAACTCGTCTCTTTTCTTATCGATTCTCCTCTGCTCAACTCTTCTCACCTCTTCTCAACTCTTCTCCACTCCTCTCAGCTCAACGCTTCTCAACTTTTGTCAACACTTTTCAACTCTTCTCAACTCTTCTCATCTCTCAACTCTTAGCTTTGCTACTCTACTCTACTCAGCCCAATGGACTTAAGACTTCTGAGCTGACTTCACTTCACTTCATCAGCAACTCGGAGTTCCTCTACGAAACTTCCTTTGACAAGGACTCCTCGAAGGAACGCACAAGATCTGAATCCAAGGACTCCTCAGATCTTCAAGGAAACCCCACACAATTTTTTTACAAGGACCCTTCTCTCAACATTCATACAAGGATCCTTGGAAAGAACTCACATGAGATCTTTGTGCAAGGACACTTTGGAGCTCACAAGATCTCTGTACAAGGGCCCTACAAGAACTCACAAGATGTCTAGACACAAACTGACAAGGAACTCACAAGATCTCTTTTTAAAGACCCCTTCAGGGAACTCACAAAATCTCTTAACAATGACCCTCCTCAAAACAAAAATCAAAAGATCTGTACATCTAAACAATGACCCTTCGAAAGGACTCACAAGATCTCCGCACACGGACCCTTACAATGAACTCGCAAGATCTCTTTACAAGGACCCTTCTCAAAAGAAGTCATAAAATCTCTAGATCGATACGTTACAAGGACCTTTCTAAAGACCTCACAAGATCTCCATAAAAGGACCCTCTCAAGGAACTCCTAATTTTTCTTAGGGATCTCCTTGCAACGACCCTTTGACAGAACTCACACGATCTCAGCTGGTCCATTGGATCCAATCCTGGAGAGAATTGAGTGTCCCGTTCAGATCCCCACCCCGCCCAATCAAGCCTAGTTGAATCCTGGAGGCGGTCAAAGGGCTCAGGGCTATGAATGTGGACGCCCAAACGGACTTGTCTGAAAATGGGCTACTATCCCCAAATCCACTCTTCATCATCGTTTTCTCATTAGAATGGCTAGTCCCATTTTTAAGCAAACCCAATGGACTTTTCAAGCCATTCTCGTCGCATCGCTCATTGTCTTTGTGCGCTTTGCTCTACAACTGTCCTCGAGGTATCCTGCTGTGGCAGCGTGGGCCCTGCGTCCCTTAGCTTGGCTGACACTGTGAACGGGTGGGATCTTAAAAGAAAAGATATTGGGTTTGTCAGGAAATAGGGTACCCCAAATTTCATGGTTTATCAGTTTATCATGTATTTCCCTACTAAATGGCCATTGGATGGGTATACACCATTTTCAGACAAACTCACATGGTTGTGTGGCTTTTGTGGTGTATGTATGTGCGTGTCTGTATGTCTGTATGTCTGTCCATTTGTCTGTGCGTGGCTGCGTCTGTGCTTCTGTGCGTATGTCTATGTGTCTGTATGTCTGTGTGCCCCTATGTCTGTATGTCTGCATGCCTGTATGTCAGTATGTCTGTATGGACGGACGAACGGACGGACATATGGATGGATCATGATGGATGTATGGATGATGGATGTATGGATGATGGATGCTACGTGGATCTATGTATGGATGGGTGTATGGATGCAGTAATGTATGGATGTACTGAGTGACTATGCGTACATGTTTGTATGTGGATACGTATATGCATGTGTATATACATGAACATGTTTTATATGTACATGTTTGTGTATGTATATACATACGGATATGTGTATATATATATATATATGTATGTGTGTATGGATGTATATGTGTATGTATTGTTGAATATATGCAGTGTAATTATCTGTGTACTGTAATGTACTGTATTGCAATGCAATGCAATGTAATGCAATGTAATGCAATGTAATGCAATGTAATGCAATGCAATCTAGTGCCATGTAATGTAGGTAACGTACGTACTGTATTTATGCCAAATTATGCATGTTGATTTGCATGTGTGTGTGTGCGCATATGCACATGTCAAAATCAGCAAGGAAAAATTGCACCGTGTTTCCAATGCATTAACGAAATCTCCGGGCGTTGAGGTCTTGAATTCTGATTCCAAACCGTTTTTTGAATCCATTAATTTATCCTCTTTCAGACATTATCACAGCTGTCCCGACTTCATTCTGATATGTTGATCACAACTTCTCTAGCTGTTGTCTCCGCCCAAATGTTGCTCAACATTGGAGTTAATCACACTGGCACTTCTGGGCATCCACAAGAAGTGTGTGAGTCATATTGCTCAATACCTCCGGCCCATTACATGGGCCATAGTAGGACAATCGGAATGGGATAATGAGCCTCAGCATGGACAGATCAGAATTCGATCATTCCAGCATTCAGCATAGTTGCTGGTTTCAATTCTTCCCATCCTAATGATCCCAATCCTTACCAACTATCTAACGACTTTGATGTTTAGCAGGGTACCAGCTCAGCTGACGCCACGTGACAGGCTCTGTGATGACGTGTCTCACCGACTCCTGGCCGATCCCAAAGGGCGGTCGCTCGGACGCTCCAGTTGTGTTTGTGGAGTGGGACCCCCACAATAACCAGGTACTAATTAGATAGCAATCAAATACCATGAATGGTACTTGTTAGTGTATCTTACTGGTAAAATTGGTAAGTATTACATTGTGGCTTGGTACTAACCTGGTATTTTACTAATAGAAAGGGGTCAGACCATCATAAGGTAGAATAAGGGAAAGCGGATTGCCAAAGATCACCAAATGCATAGTTCATTCCGTATAATGTTTTAGATCCATGCCTGTGTACTGGGATTGTCAACTTCATTGGGTGATTGCTAGGGCAAACTGAGCCCAGCTTGAAAAATCATCAAATGTTTGGGTGGATGGGTGAAGGTAGAGAGAGAGAGAGAGAGGGAATGACTGGTGGATCATTTCGCATTCCATATACATTTCCATATATCTTACATCACATGTATACGTGTGGATATTACATATAAGATGTAAGTGACAAGCTATGCTGGCGTACCTTTACATAACATACACATAAACATAAGCAGAAGTACCAGTAGTACCGCACAAGGCGGTGGCGGGAGTTTCAAAGATAGGAAACCTATAGGAGAGGTGAGTGATTGTGAATCATGGATGGCAGAGCGAACCCACTGATTGATCGAAAGGTGGTTGGAGGCAGCACAGTGTAATTGTAGTGTCGTTGTAGTTGTAGTAGTAGTTGTAGTGGTAGTTGTAGTTGTGTGGTAGTTGTAGTGGCATTGGTAGCTGTAGTGGTAGATGTAGTTGTAGTGGTGCTGTAGTGGTACTTGTAGTTGTAGTTGTAATGTGGTTGTAGTTGTAGTGGTAGTGGTAATAGTAGTTGTAGTGGTAATTGTAGTTGTAGTTGTAGAGATAGTGGTAGTGGCAGTGGTTCTGGTAGTAGTAGTTGTAGTTGTAGTTGTGGTGGTTGTTGTAGTTGTAGTTGTAGTGGCAGTGGAAGTGCTAGTGCTAGTTGTAGTTGTAGCTGTAGCTGTAGTGTAGTTGTGGTTGTAGTGGTAGCTGTAGCTGTAGTGGTAGTTGTGGTTGTAGTGGCATTGGTAGTCGTAGTGGTAGTTGTAGTTGTAGTGGTGTTGTAGTGGTAGTTGTAGTTGTAGTAGTAGTTGTAGTTGTAGTTGTAGTTGTAGTTGTGGTGGTAGTGGTAGCTGTAGCTGTAGTGGTAGTTGTAGTTGTAGTTGTAGTCGTAGTTGCAGTGGTAGCTGTCGTGTATTTGTAGTGGTAGGTAGTTGTAATTGTAATTGTAATTGTAGTTGTAGTTGTAGCGGTATATGTAGTGTAGTCACATCCAAACTTCAAAAAATGCTCCGATTTAACACTGTTGACTTGGAAATGTGCTTCGCGCCACAACAGCGTGCACTTTTTCGACATCGGATCGTCAAAAAGTGCTCCGACCCCCAGTTTTCTAACATTTTGACTTCGAAATGTGCTTCGCGCCAACAGCAAGCACTTTTTCCACATCGAAACTTCCAAAAGTGCCCCGAGCATGAAGCGCTTTGCACATTTTGACTTGGAAATGCGCGCCACAATGCCGTACACTTGTTTAACATCTCAACTTCCAAGAGCGCTCCGAGAATGGTGTGTTTTGCACATTTTGACTTCGAAATGTGCTTCGCGCCACAACGCTGTACACTTTTTTAACATCTCAACTTCCAAGAGCGCTCCGAGAATGGTGTGTCTTGCACATTTTGACTTCGAAATGTGCTTCGCGCCACAACGCCGTGCGTTTTTTCCACATCTTCTCTCTTCTGACTTTCTCCTCTCTGATCTTGTGGCTCTTCCCATCTTGGCTTTTCCATCTGTCCATATTGTCTGAAGTTTGACTTCTAAACTTTCTTCGATAAACATCACACAACATGAGATTCCATTGCATCCACTACATTCCGATCACATTCCCGTTACATTCCCACTACATCCCATAACATTCCATCATACATTCCACCACATGCATATGTGTGCTGGTTGCTAACTGCATTTATACTTGAGCCTTGCTATGTTTCCCAATTTCCCAACGACACAGGCTTTCTGTGTTGACCATGTCCACTCCCACCATCCAGCCTGGCTGTTGGGACTCTGCACCTGTCTATGAGATGCAGCCAGCAGTGGCCAAGAGCCACTTCGAAAGGTGCACATGGTACCCTGGTCAACTCCAAAATAGTTGGCAAATGGTAATCTTGCTTATGGGTTATTGACCCATTGCCCATCACCATAAAATCCAAGGAATAGTGGGCTTTGCCACTAGGAATTGGGAATTCTGCCAACCAAAACCTCGTCTTCCGCCCCTGGTATATGAGTCAAAATGTGGCACTCCACTGCATCGTCTCTATGAGGACAGGTATCTGTGTGCTTCAAATAAAACCCCCTCTCATGATCATGATTTGTGAAAGCACGTGCGGAGCACTATATGAGAGTGTCTGGTGTAAGCGAATGGAAGTACATGATCAGAAAAGTGGTACAAAGCCACAATATGCTACAATCATTGGCACATGCGTTGCACCAACATCATGCTGGCCAGGAAATGGAAACATGGCTTCACACAGGGTTGGTAAGTGGGGCCCGAAAGCTGAGCAACACGGCCTGGTGGTTTCAGGTCATACATTTCATATTGATGTAGCAATAGTCAAATGCAAGCCTACAGTCAGTACAATCTGTATAGTATTATACACCCCTCTTATCGTGCGATCGTGCATTCTTCTGCTTGCATGAGTCTTGAACCCAATCATTGGAGACCGGTAATCTGATTGAGGGAAAGGAACCTGGCCACGGCGCCTCCGTCTTGGACTTCATGATTGGCAAGCACTCCGCCTGTGGAAGGCAGTGGGAGAGCCACTCAGTGAAGAACTGCAGCGCTTTCCTACGACCTGTGCCTGTAGGCACAAACACAACAACCCTTTGTACCTTTGCGACTCGAACTAGGCTTATATTATGTACAAGTGTGAAGGGAGGCTCCTCAGAATTAGAGTTGGCTACCCAGAAGTAGAGTTTGGTCTATAATTATTGCCAAGAATCAAGCATTCAAGTTTGGACCGTAACCTTCCTAACCACATCTCACCCCGATACTAATCAAGAAATATGAGCAAGAGACCCCACAAAAGTAACAATGCATTTTTATATCGTTAAAGTCATGATTGTCTAATGGAACATTAAAACCTTGAAAACAAACCCCATCGGGGCTCTTGGCGCTGCTGGCGCTGCTGGTCCGTGCGCCCCATAGGGGCCTACCAGAGGCGGGGGCTGCCCTGGTGTTTTGGGTCACATAAGGTTGCAGGCCCACTTGTATAAATACATAAATCTTGACCGAATGGTGATTTCATAAAATTGACCCTTTTAATATCAGCTTTAATATTAGGTTGTCAATGTAATTTCATAACCTGATTTTACCCTTTCAAGTTAGGAATGACATCCATTGACCCCAGAGGAATCATATTACTATTGAACCTACGCTAGCGGAACCATCATATACAATCAAACCAACCCTACAATCCACTACGCATTAGTCAGGGGGCAGAACTAACGTTTTTNCATATTACTATTGAACCTACGCTAGCGGAACCATCATATACAATCAAACCAACCCTACAATCCACTACGCATTAGTCAGGGGGCAGAACTAACGTTTTTATTTGATATTTTCTGTTTTGAACACCTTTTTCAATAACATCAGATGGGCAAGTCCCTGTGAAAAGCTCTGTGGCCATGGCCAATTTTTTTTACAACATATGGAAACCCATGCGTATATGTTTTTTGCTGTGGAACATACATGTACCTAATATAAAAAGAAACATACAATACATTTCTGTATACACACACTCTTTGTCAGCTTCGTGATTGGTTTTTGTGAGCCATGGGTTACTTGTTTTCGAGCCCCGATATTGATGNTTTCTGTATACACACACTCTTTGTCAGCTTCGTGATTGGTTTTTGTGAGCCATGGGTTACTTGTTTTCGAGCCCCGATATTGATGCCTTGGGGCCAGCAGAACCAAATAAGTAAGTTGTTGTATTACAGTAGTGCTTTACCATGCCTTCCCCAAGGGGGATGCTCATTCGAGACGATGGAAATTCAAGCAGTTGATACACCAAAGATTTTAACTGACTATGCTGGTCCCATTGCTATCTTGTAAAACATTGCCAGGCTGGCAGCCCAAGTGACCTCAAGCCAAAACTTTGCGAGGTATCGGGATTGGGAAATTAATTTTCACAGGCATATGTAAAAACCATNAAAACATTGCCAGGCTGGCAGCCCAAGTGACCTCAAGCCAAAACTTTGCGAGGTATCGGGATTGGGAAATTAATTTTCACAGGCATATGTAAAAACCATAATTTATCACAATTTAGGTCTCCAAAAATTTCTCTCCAAACGGTGTGAAAACTTCAGCTTCAAAACTTTTGCCTGCGAAATTCTTGCCATAATTGTGGAAATTTAATTTTGGAAATTAGGTTTTCAAACATTTTGGGGATTTGAGACATGCAGTAATTGCTGGCCGAAAAATATCTGCATGTCCTGGTCTCACCTGAGACCAGGNACAAGATATCAAAGGAAAGCATTAGTTCTGCCCCCTGACTAACACATTGTGGATCGTGAGGTCGGTTTGAGCATATATGATGCTTCCGCTAGGGTAGGTGCAATAATCTTAATCACACTAATAATCAAGACAACGAATATATTGTTCCTCTAGGCCGAATCACCCCTACCTCCATTGGATATCATTCCTAACTTGAAAGGGTAAAATCACGTAATGAAATTACACTGGCAACCTAATATTAAAAGGGTCAATTTTATGAAATCACCATTCGGTCAAGATTTATTTATTTATACAAGTGGGCCTGCCACCTTNAATGAAATTACACTGGCAACCTAATATTAAAAGGGTCAATTTTATGAAATCACCATTCGGTCAAGATTTATTTATTTATACAAGTGGGCCTGCCACCTTATGTGACCCAAAACACCAGGGCAGCCCCCGCCTCTGGTAGGCCCCTATGGGGCGCACGGACCAGCAGCGNCAGCAGCGCCAGCAGCGCCAAGAGCCCCGATGGGGTTTGTTTTCAAGGTTTTAATGTTCCATTAGACAATCATGAATTTAACGATATAAAGATGCATTGTTACTTTTGTGGGGTCTCTTGCTCATATTTCTTGACTAGTATCGGGATGAGATGTGGTTAGGAAGGTTACGGTCCAAACTTGAATGCTTGATTCTTGGCAATAATTATAGACCAAACTCTACTTCTGGGTAGCCAACTCTAATTCTNGAAGGTTACGGTCCAAACTTGAATGCTTGATTCTTGGCAATAATTATAGACCAAACTCTACTTCTGGGTAGCCAACTCTAATTCTGAGGAGCCTCCCTTTGTGTATATTATGAAACATGCTGGCATCGTTCATACTTTTTCCCACATACGGCTTCGTCCTCGCACATGTCGTTTAACTCGATTCTTAAGAGTATCTGACAGTGACATTGTTACAAAGTAACCATGGGTCAATGTTCTTGGAGCATATCCATGATATATCTCACAAAGGACAAACTGGTTCAGGTCGCAGACACTTAACATCTATACCCGTCCCCGTAACATCGAGGAATAATTTCGGAATGAAGGGTTAAGACCAGGTATTAGATGGAAAACCTCACAGAGACCCTCTGCCCATCACTCCGCAGAGGGGATCAAGGCGGTGAGGGTGGGGAAGAAAAACAGGTGGAATATGCAATCTTGAGCCAAAATTGGCAACAAGATTGTATATTCCCAAACACAGACATGTTTCACACCACAGTGAGCCCCTACCCAACCAACCTACAACACTGTAAAGTAAATATTATGTATAGTATATTATAAACCAACAAGCGACATCAAGAACATATTTGATATGGCAATGCTGCCGTTTCGACCTTGTATCATGCAGTCGGTGCCCCCGGCTTGGGGGATGAACTAAGCAGTGGGGCCATGTGTGTGTAAGCATTTTGTAGGCTCTACTTGGGGGTGTGCTTGGGATTAATGGGGGTTAACCATGGTAATAGCCCCCATGAGTTGGGATATAACCCTTACAACAATGTTTATATATCCACTTTTAACTGGAATCCGCCGGCCTGCCGGCGTCTTGCGGATCTTGCTTGTTCTTAGCTGTACTGTTTGTCTTATCTTTGTCTCTGTCTAGACTTTCCCCTTGGCACGGATTTTTGCTTCGTCTAACTGTCTAACTTGAAACCCCTCCCCTCCCCCCCCCTCCCCCCCCTCTTCTTAAGTGTTCGAAGTCTTCGTCGTTACCATCCTCTTCGTGTTTTTCGTCATCATCTTTTGTCACGATGTGCTGGGCTCAACTCTGCCCACACCTCGCTCAACACGCGCTTGTTTTTGAACATGTTGCTGTTATTTCCATNTTGTCACGATGTGCTGGGCTCAACTCTGCCCACACCTCGCTCAACACGCGCTTGTTTTTGAACATGTTGCTGTTATTTCCATGTTTCTTTCCGCCTTTTCCTGTGTTTGCCATCGGTTTGCTCCGTTGTTTCTTATATCCAATACTTGATATAGGTGGCCTGCCTATCCACTGGCTTTTGTGCAGAACACCTTTTACACACGTAACCTTTCTATACATGGCCTTTTCCAAGACCCCGGCTTACAAACTCATAGTTCAAACCATGGTTTACACAAAAACAATGATTTGCGCAAAAAACAATGGTTTATACAAAACGCTGTTTTACACAAAAACTGGGTTATACACAAAAATCATGTTCTTGCTAGGCCTGTTCAAGCGCTGTTTGCGGCTTGTAGGATAGCTCCTTCATGCTCTTTCTATGGTGGCCGGCGGAACACGCCGAAGGGTGTTAAATTGCACCCCCGAGTAGTAGTGAGGAAGCAATGTCTTGCAGCGCAGTACCTAGACCTAGAAAGCAGCGGTAGACGCTACACACGTCCTGCAAGGAATGTAAAACCCTTCTCTGACCCTATGGCCTTGGTCAGGTGAGGGTTGGAGAGATAAAATCAAAGAAATGAAAAAATGGTGGTGCAAACCGCATAAAAGTCCGAAAGCTACGTAGGACTCCATACCCTCAAGGTACCTTTGACACAGCTGCAGTGCATGTGCATGACAACAGTCTGATGACAGCTTGTTGCACCTGTGATGATTTCGAGCGTGGCTGCACAGGGGGNTCAAGGTACCTTTGACACAGCTGCAGTGCATGTGCATGACAACAGTCTGATGACAGCTTGTTGCACCTGTGATGATTTCGAGCGTGGCTGCACAGGGGGCGCCTGTCCAGAACTCGCTGTTATATGCAGAAACAGCTTGGTGCTTGCAGACTGGAAAATCCGTTCAATCTTCAACGCGGGAGAGGCACCAGGTAGGATAGATGATAGTTGCCGATAGGAGTGGGACAAACGTGAGACATGGAAATGGAAACCTCCTTAGTCTTCAAGGCACCATGAAAAAACCATTGACCAAGAATCTTGGTCAGCAATTGGACCAAGAACAAAGACCCAGTGCACCTCCAGCACAGCCTCCTCAACAGTAGTCTTTGAGCGTGGCTGCACCATCGGAGGGGCCTCCAGCGCACGCGCTTGTATGTGCATATGGAAGGTGTCATAAGAGCAAAAGTCGTGGAAACGCTAGGTCTTTCATTGTACCCACAGCATGATTTCCTTCCTCCTTTCTACAAGGCACCAGACTCTGCAAGAGACTCCGCAACAGACTCTGCAACCTTCATTTTACGCACAGAATTTGTGACTGGGCCAAGCCCTAATCAAATCTGGAGCCTTCCCTCTTCCTTTTTTCTTTGGCTAACTGGGGACAACCCCTTCAAAGCTTTGGAATTTCTACAATCCAGTGCTCTACCTAATTTCTCATTGAGACATGAGTGCAGTCAGCTAGTCAGCCAATGACATGGCCTCATCCTCTGATTCGCTGAAGTCAACCTTTATTGGACTTTTGGCCTTCACGCGAAGACCAAAGCAAATCAGACTCATGTTTAAATTCATGCAAGANGGCCTCATCCTCTGATTCGCTGAAGTCAACCTTTATTGGACTTTTGGCCTTCACGCGAAGACCAAAGCAAATCAGACTCATGTTTAAATTCATGCAAGAATCATGGCATGTGAGCCATTTCAGCTTCATGTGATTCTGCAATTGAAATTGAATTGGACCCTGTGCTATTGTCTGCTTTGGAAGGCAAAAAAAAAAATATCATTAGGCTCTGACAACCGATGTGGATCAGCATAATTTGTTGCCACTGAAAGCTTCCAAATCCAGTGTTCGCCCTTGAACCACCCTTGTGCCTCTGCATGTTTTGGAGCCTCTTGTTGTTGCTCAGACATCTGATTGTGCATACGTTGGGCCTTCAGAAGACATCGCAGCAGCATCTGAATGGCCTCCTTGACCCTGGGCAATTCTTGTGTTTGCTGTGTTTCAAAACAACCCCCTAGCGTTGATTTTGTGGTCCGACAGCCCCTACAGTTGGGTCAGAAACTGTATCAATAGAATCGCTCTGAATAGCAAACCATTTTGATCCACTTTGCATCGTTTCCCAACTGTGTTGAATCATGTATAGACGTCCGCAAAATTGACCCTGGCCCCCCCCAGCCTCCGCCATTTTGATCGGCGGTTGCAGATGAAAACGCGCCACCTTTTGCACTTCCTCGGGGTGGGGCTCACAGAGGCAAGTCGCAAATGTGAACCAGTGTTGAACTCAGTGTTGGGATGCGTTGCCTGGTGAGATTGGGCACGATGAACTGCTGGTGCCTGCAAATTCCCACGCCCAAAATATCTTGACACCAAGGGATGGTCAAATTATGGTCGATCTTCTGATTTTGTGAGCCACGCCTCCAAAAATTTGGAATGGGGCTGCGCAGGTTGTTCCTGTCAAGATGTGTGGCTCTTTGCATCCAAAGACCCATCGCCAATGTGCGGCCTTTGCATATTGAGTCCTAGTTTTAGTAGATCAAATGGCCAAAGTAAACTGCCCATGCACCTCAAATGCAACCGCTGCGCCATCTGTCTTTGCATGTTGCACCGCCTCTCATGTACCGTCTTTCAAAGCACAAAGAGCTCTGGACCCAATTTAGTCACTGATGCAATCTGCTGTACGATGCTATAGTGCTATGGGTTTGTTTGCAAGTGGGCTAACCCGAAATATGATGGGAAATGTAATCACTTTCTGAAAATTGAAATGACATTTTTTGGGGGGTATCACCTATTCTTGGACAAGACCACATATATACACACGCGCGCGCTATGCTTACAGCTGACCTTCCCATGCAATTGAACCGGGGCATGTTACCCAGCTCATTTCTTCCAGAAATTATGTTGAGATTACAGGCACCGGATCGCGCCAGGTTTTGTGATTTCAGCTCAAACTTGGGGCTAGCTGAGAGGAGGATCTCTTTCAGGCCAAAACAATGTTTGCTTTTATAGCAGGATACTACAATGTTGGATGTTTGCTTTTAATTCAACCAAAATCAATCTCCAATGGTGGGCACTGCAAACCATTTGAGCCAGTGCCACGCTGGCTAGTTTTGGTAGAATGGATCAATGCCCTGGGAGGAAGACAAAGTTGACCAGGATAGTGGGCTACCCTATTTTCAATGCCAATATCTGGATAATGTCTCGACCAAAAGAAACCTTGAGCCTCAAACCCTTCCCCAAAAAAAGTCAGCTCCATCCAGCCTCTGCTATGACACTTTCTACAGATTCCAGAGACACCGACGTCTGAGATGCAGGTGCCATTGGTGACATTGCTGACATGGACCTGGAGAGCGGGACTTCCACTTCCTGGTCCAAACTTTCACTCGGGTCAGAGTCATGGCGTTGTTTTAATACAATTCAATACGTCTGCACGCATGTAGCAACCTCATACCTCATGTAATGAGGAATTCGTGCTGTCAGTATCACCGTCAGTCATCCAAGACTTGCAACCTAAACCGCAGACTCTCAGCTGGTGCAAGGAAAATGACGGCCATGGCTACATGGCTACTCAGACTTCATGCTACAAGGGAAGTTCCCAACAGCTTGCAGCCAGAGCCCTCGGGTGCCCCTTGGTTGACCCTCGGGTGCCCAGCGAGGCAACTCGTCCAGACACATTCCGGAAGAATTGCGGCACATGCCTCCTAAGTGCATCACATTTCAGCCGGAGAGACAGAGATTCGTGGGGGAAGTCCAAAGCATGATTCACTGCTCTGATGGCAACTCAACAGTCCACAACAGGCCATGAGTTGCAGCATGACTCAGTATGAGGTCGTATGTGTTTTGGAATGACAAGGTCTTCATCACTTGAAAAACTGCTGGAACAAAACAACAACGCATGTACCTCCACGCTCATTTCAGCCATGGCTCACACTGCGCATAAGACATTGGCTTATCCGAGTTGTGATCCTGAGAAGTCGTGAGTCCAGCTCAAGCCGTGCGCTGTGAAATCATGTGAAATCCGTAGGCAGTCCAGGTGGATCTGAGATCTACACCCTCCCAAGGCTGCGGCTGGCATCTGAGCCAAATCCACCTAGTGGTCTTGGTCATTTGGTGATGACCTCGTAACAAACCTGCAACTCTTCCGTTATATATGAAGTGGTTGCGATGAGGATCATCGTGCCTGCTGCGTTTTTGAAATCGAAGATGTCTTCTGTTTTCCCTCAGATACCGCAAGCGGCGCCGCTTTTTCTGATTGTCCTGGTCAGTGCTTGAAAGAAATAGTCAACCTTCAGTCAAATCCCCCCACATCTATTGTAGTCCACAAAAAAGAAAGAAGCTCTCGTTCTGAGTGGATATCTTTGCTCGACAAAAATGCAAATGATCCGGTTCCCAAAAGGGCACAAAGTTGGACATTTTCCCCTAACGATGATTCTAGGGGTGCGATTCCGACTTTGACCCATACTATGATGGGTCCACTGGCAAATTCCTGGCTCACGGCTTCGCAAATTTGGGCGGTCCTTGTTTTGCAAGCACATCATCCAGACTCCCATCAGCAGGCTTCTGAGGCGGCTAGGAGATAAGCAGCTAACCATTAGAAGAGCTAACCCAGCAACCACGTAAAACTATTTGCTCCAAATCTACTCACATCTCATCCTTCATGCTGAAATACACATACAAAAAAATGTTCAAGAGAAACTCAACTATCAAGCCAGCTGTATTACATTTGCGTTCACAAACTACATGTTGCTTGTTTCAATGTCCTTTGTTTCCCCCTCTGTATCAAATGCTACACTTTGATAAACCCTCAACTCGGATAGTTACAATCAAGCACCCCTGGAAAACACATGGGCTTGTCCAAAAGTGGAATACTCCCAATTCAATAGATTGATCAATAATTGAAGCCCCTTTTAAATGGCAATTAATTCCGGTTTCGCATCGTTTTTCCTCGAAAATCCCAAAAATCATAGCTAAATCCATCAAATCCCCATCCAAAACCCCCATTTTGGGGATGTAAATCCCCATTTTGGGGATGTAAATCCCCATTTTCATGATGTAAATCGTCCCTATTTTCGGACCCAAAAAAAAACGAAAACATCCACGGCAAAAAAAATCGGACCTCCATGTGACCTAGCTCCACCAGGCCGGCCAGGCTGATTTTGAAAGCGCCCGACTCCAAGGAGTCTGCGGATGGAGCGACTGCTGGAGATGTTCTCCAAAAACGGTCATGAAAAATGGGATGAATCCGCAAAATTGATGGTTTAACTGTGAGCTTCAATGTGGTTTGAATTGGGTATAGTGTCCAGGATAGCCCTGATTCTTGGGATGATTTACTACTGGAATGGGTGATGTCATTGGGTAACGCCCATTTGGCGCATGAATTCTGACCCGTGAAGGGTGGGGAAAAAAATGTCAGATTGGCCGATGAAAGCCAGTGGAAATGGGAATAAAACTGAAGTCAAGTGTATAACACGAGTGACGTCCATGAAGTCTTCTTGCCGCAACCTAGAGAATAGAGCCATTATATGAAGTCAACATCAACACATCTTCAAAATGATTATGGATCAAAACCAACCTATCCCACTAAACATGTCATTCTCCCAAATCACATGGGAAAAGCATCGGTTTTACGTCTTGACCCATCCCCAAATCGACAAACACTCATCTTGGCTTCAAACTCAACACATACTGGTTTCCAAACTCAACACAGCTCTCCATGCTGCGGCCTGCCGAGGACAAGTCACACAATTGCTGGAAGCACTCCCGCGCAGAGGGTCGTTTTCTTGGCCTGGGCCGTTTTTTCAGAAGGGCCAGCAAGCCATCTCCATGGATCTCAAAAGGAATATTGTGTTGTTTTAAACAGAAACACATTCGAAAATAGTTTCTTCTGGCAATCACACTGATTGAAAAAAATGTTGCATCTACATAACATACTGCGCGGGCTTATCAAAATGTTGCACGTGTTTTTGGAGGCAGTGCACCTGGATGAAATGCAACATTTCTCCACGAATGCTACGTTGTTTCAAGCACTACGTCAGATTTTTTTCCCCACGTGCCAGGTGAGGGTCTTTAGATTTTAAGAGAACTTCCAGCACACCCACACACCCACCCACACATCCACACATCCACACATCCACAAACCCACCCATCCCGTCCAGACAGAGACAGCGAGCTTGACCCGAACCTGTCAGATAGAATGTCAGAATAGATGTCAGAGATGGTATGTCATATGTCAGGTAAGATCCCAGATAGAATGTCAGAATATATGTCAGGATTTATATGGCATGGGATCACACAATGAAAAGGATTTGGAAACGGCGAGCGCCTGGAACCATCTAATGTACGGGAACTCTTGAAATGTGAAGAGTTCTATAAATGGAGGATCCCCAATAGCTGGATGGTTTTTCATAGAAAATCCATCTGCAAATGGATGATTCATGTTGCATTTGCTTCGGTGACAGTATTGCACTTCACTATGCGACTATTCAATGTTCTTCAACAATGCTGCATCAATTGGGACCCCAATTAACCCAGGTAGGGATGAATCAGTGATGACTGTTTGAAATCGACAATCAGCTACTTGTTTTTTCTTGTTGGCTAAACCTCATTTCTACGTGCATCTCTCATGTCTTTTCAAAAGCGCTCTCAGGGCTCAACTTCTTCTCCAGCATCTGCTGTAGTAAGAAAAGCAGCTTTCGAGAGATAGAGACCTGACACAGTTCCATAAAGTGGTGGTATATATATATATATATCACTACAGATATGGAATAAACCCTGATATAGAGATATTGATTGATCGCATATCCCATATATCATGATAGATATTATAAAACAGACCGTTTTTATCGGCATATAATGGGAGATGTGATCAACAATATCGTCTGGGTTCCTCAGTTTCCAGATGTTAAGTGAGAAGAATTGGACAATAATGACAAATTCACTTGCATATGGGAGACCAAAACCTTTGGTGTAACGAGGTTGATCAACATGCACCTCTTTTTCGGGATAGATCACGTCAGAATGCACCGTCTTGTGCATAATGTCCTCACAGCCCGCTCACTCACAGTGTAAAGTTTCTATCAACTGGCGAACTGAAACCTCAAAAAAAAACTTCTAGTCTCAGGGACAGGCGGCTATCTCGGACTGAAATTGTTGTTCACCCATGCTTCTCATGTGCTGAAGACAGTTGAAGCTCCCAAGCAACTACCCTCGAGATTTATAAAATGATTTTAATGGTGATTGTCCATAACCAGTGACCATGTTTGTAGGTAAATCATCTATCAAACCCCATTTCCAAGAGGTAAATCATCAATGGCCAGCCATATCCTTGGAGTTGGACCCGTCAAAGGGCAACTTGCCATACAGCATGAAATACCTTGGTGCGCCGCTGACGAGGGCTATGGGTCAAATCCCTGGCACCCTGCACCACAAAATAGCTAGGGTTTATCCATGCTCATCGCCCCAAAATATGGTACTTCTTGGTTTTGATCCATCCCCCGTTGTGTGTCTGTCTATATTACATGATGCTAAATTCTGTACGGGTCCCCCAGAAGATAGAAAAGTGTTTCCACAACGATAGAGATCCTGTGTCCTCCATCATTTCCAGGTGTCCAATTGTTCTATCTATATATGTTGGGGGGGTGCTCTACATACGATGTATACATGTATCTGTATCTATGTAACTATGCAAAAGGGGTTATAATGTTGGCAAAACAATACAAACCATCCCCAATTTCACCATAAATAGGTGGTATAGACCATTCCCAAATGGGTGCTTTATTATTCTTGTTCTACCCACATTAAACCCCTTTAGCCATGGCCAGGTGACAACAGCACTCCGCTGGAGAAGATATCCACCGCCTCGTTGTATGGCCGCCCTTGGATGACCTGCGCTAAGCCCATGATATCTTGCTGGGTTCAAGAAAAATAACAATGGATCTATATGGGGGTTTCCATAAATGGGGGATCCCCAAAATGGATGGTTTACAATGGAAAATCCTGCCAAAATAAATGATTGGGGTATAAATGGCATGGTTAGCGGTGGTTTGTTGCCGGATTTACACATTGCTCCTCTTGAGATCTTTGAGACTGCCTTCCACCTTGAGAAGATGCTGTTGCAAATCAGAACACAAAAATCACATGACCGCGCCTCTGGGGCTGCATACCCGGGTGATCCAACACACGCCTATCAAAGATCAGCAATTCTGCGCTGTTGTGTCATGCCCCAAAAAAACCACAAAACTCGTCCAAGAAAGTGCCACCAAAATGAGCTTTTGGAACCCTGCTGTGGTTTACCACCATCTTTTGAACAGCAGTGAGTTTGAACCTCAACCTCATGCTGCATTTCAATGCACTGTGTTCCTCTGGCATCAGTCTTCGACTCTGCCATTGCCTTCATTGCCACTGGATCATGTAGGAATGCTGCAATTCCAAAGTCCTGGATGGCCAGCTGCAATCAAAATATCCAGCCCCTGGTGATTTCCCTCTGTTGTGCCCAGGTCAGCAATCGGCAATGCATCTGAGCTTCCACCAAGACCGCATGGTCGCAGTTGATCATCACCTCAGTCCAGGCACCCCATCCATCCAGGTCTGGTCCAGGTCTGCCAGGTCCCCATTTGGGCCACCGGACATTTTCGGCCTTGACATCTCGATGGATGATTCGGAGACTGTGCAAATGGATCAAGGCGGAAAGGACTCCGAAAAGGACCTCCGTAGCTGTGTGCCTTGGAGATCTTGCAAAATCTTGGGAGCCGTCGGGCCGTGGGATGTGTAGGAGGCCGGGGCACGCTGGTTTTCAAACTCAAGCGTGGTGCCAAGAAAAGGCCAAGTCTCATCCCCTTCTTCCCTTTCTTCAAATGATTCAGCAGTGAAAGTCTTCAAGCAGCCCCTGATCGCAGGTTTCCAGACTGAGCTTGGAACGGTCTTAGGCCACAGCCATTTGCATGCTGATGGACCTGGGTGTAGTGATTTCAAATTTGGGGTCGTGATGGGGGATAAGTGGTAAAGAAATGAAGAATAGCTGGGGTATGGATGGGAATCAAGATGAATGATGTAGATGGGAAAACTATAAGACAATATGTGGGAACCAGAGTGGAAAGTCTGAAGAAACAAAAAGCGGGAATGCAAGTGAACTAAATTGAGATTACTGGTAATTAAATGATGAAACGAATGCGAATGTAAACAGGGATCTATTTTTTTTCACAAGCGATATGCGGTTCAGGGTGAACCACACGTCCGCAGCAGAGCGCCCAAGACTATTGTCTATTTCACTTTGGGGGATAATAGCTTCCACTGGTCTCTATCTTCAAAAACAGAACGAAGGGTATTAATATATCAAGTAGTATCATACCAATTCTTCATGCTGGAGGAGGAGAATTGCTTCAATTCAACGATGGTAAAACGTTGGTAAAATGGGTGAGTAAGATTCCCTAAATGTGGAGGTGAGGAGTGTAAGATTTGCAATCTATGGACTGATTCAGCCAATACAATTTCTGGCCAATGGGCACGAGGAGCCCCTCTTCGAAAGGGGGACGAGATAGTGCGGAGGG
>BGPT01001014.1:22907-63738 GCA_003297045.1 Symbiodinium sp. clade C Y103
AGTGCAATGTTTTGAGAAGGGAGAGAGATGCCGAGGAGGAGGTCGAGAACGTATTGCGAGTCCAAGTGAAAGTGGACAGATGGAGGAACTGGAGGAGAGAAACAGGGATCTATATATATATATATAGGAAAATATGCTGTGCATACAAGTTGGGCATAGGAACGAAACAAATTGGGAATAAATGAGAAGATAGATTGGGAATAGATTCATGGTGGAAATACACGAGAAACCCATTCAGAATAAGGAAATCAATGTGGAGATAATTGGAAATGAAATCGTAAATGAATATGGAAAAGAGAGAATCACGCACAAACAAGTTCGGAACAGACCGGAAATAATGGGAAAGCCATATCACAACACATGAATGGATGGGCAAACAATTGCATATCTCAAAATGGGAGACTCGAAAAATGACAAAAACAAACGGGCCATCATGTCCGTTGCAACTCAATGCATCTGGTGCAGGGTTTGCAAGATTGGAAATGAACCCATCTTCAATCCACATCTTGCCTACTGGCGGAACATGGGCAGTCGGCATCTGCGGCAAGATACATCCCCACCAGGACATAGTTCCATGATGAGAGCCCATCGAAGTTGACCGCCTAAGCTGCTGTCAGGGTCAGCCAAATGCCCAAGCTGATGGTCCCATGGACATTGCGCCATGCCAATTCGGCTTGGTTTTTTGGGATAAGGTACCCCAGAATCCCATGATCCATGATCGATCATCTCTTCCCCAACTGAATCGCCAGGTATTGTGGGCGTGCCCCATTTTCAGAAACACCCTTTTGTCAGATCGCTGGTTCTATCCCAGTATATTCCCAAATGATATCCAGGTGGTGCCCCCCAGTTATGAGTTGGTTTCTAAACCACATTAACCAGTTCGATATACAGTATCTACCGTAACCCCGAAGTGCCCGAAGTTAGTTTGGTTTTCTACCAACTTCGAAAAATCATGTTTTAGGATGCTTGGGGCGTATTAGATTCCCATATAGTATCCATTATCTCCCCATTGCTGATCATCATGGTTGGTTGATCCTCCCGGCATGGTTCCACGAATACGTGGCCGTGGCCTGGCGATTCGGCGCAGAAAAGGCCCAGCATCACAGAGATGTTGGGATGGCCACCCGCCCTTGGTGGAGCTGAATGGCGACTGAGCCCTGGGGATCCACTTCTCTTGCACCGGAAAACCACAATTTTCTGGTGAAATGAAGAATGGTTCAAGACTTAAAGGCCAACAGATGCGGTGTTTTTTGTTTGAAAAAACCATGTGGGGTCCCAACAATGACGACTGGGACAACTGCTGAGAATCGTTGATTCTTCCACTACTTTGGATCACCAAAGGGCATGACATGCTTTGGTTCAAAGGGACCCATAGGCTGCACCTGCCTCTTCCATCAAGACACTGTTGCATGAAGGAGACCTCCTTTCTGATCGACTCTTCATTGTCTTTGTTCCACACCTGTCATGACCAAGTGCTCATGACCACCTGGTGGCTATCCCAAAATCCAAAGAGTCAGGGCCTTCGCTGCGATGTCATTAAAGTTGTGGGCACCCTCCAAGCAGATCATGTCCGGGGATTCCTGAAGCATCCTCACCGCAGACATTTCAGAGAGAGGCAAGTAGATGTTTATAGATCATAAAATGAATACCAATAGTACCGCACAAGGCAGTGGCGGAAGTTTCAAAAATAGGAAACCTATAGGGGAGGTGAGCTGCTCTGAATCATGGATGGCAGAGCGAACCTGCTGATGGATCGAAAAGTGGCTAGAGGCAGCCCAGTGTAGTGTAGTGTAGTCGTAGTTGTAGTTGCAGTTGCAGTTGTAGCTGTAGTTGTAGTGTAGTGATGTGATAGTGTGGTTGTAGTCTAGTCTAGTGTAGTGTAGCGTAGCGCAGTGTAGCGTAGCGTAATGAAGTGTAGTGTAGTGTAGTGTAGTGTAGTGTAGTGTTCGTGCCACAGCGCCGTGCACTTTTTCGACATCTCAACTTCCAAAAGCGCTCCGAGAATGGTGTGCTTTGACTTTTTTACGTCAAAATGTGCATTGTGCCACAACGGCGTGCATTTTTTGATCTCTCATGTGCCCAGAAGGCTCCGCACCTGCCACTTTAGCGAGCCTACTTTTTGACCCCCGGAGCCACAAAACATTGGAAAAACACAGTGTTTCGCGACTTTCCTACCTTTTCGCGCACCTGGATCTTCTCTCTTCGGACTTTCTCCTGTCTGATCTTCTCTCGTCTGACTTTCTCCTGTTGGAGCTTCTCTCTTCTGTGACTCTTCCCATCTGGGCTTTTCCATCTGTCCATATTGTCGGAAGTTTGACTTCTAAACTTCCTTCGATAATGTCCATGATCTAATCTATTTTAATTTATGTACATATATATATATATGGCATAGCAGCACAAATTGTTTCCTCACAGGAACTCTACCATTTGCATATTCAATTCAGCGTGCCTCGGAGGTTCCAGGGGCCCGAGGTTCACTCCGCTAAACACAGCACCTGCGGCTCAGGGTGCGCTTGGGCGAGTGGTCATGGTGATTGTTCCCAACAACGGCCAGAAAAAGCTTGTAGCACTGGATAGTTCCTAGAGACTTGAGAAAAGTTGAGAAAATTAAACAATATCACTAAATACTAAAGTGGAATTTGCGACTTGGCACAAAAAGGCAAATTCCATGCACGGGCACATAGAACATAGTTCCAGGATGTTCCAGGTCTACTTCTTAATAGATCTATCTCATTCCCCTGGGCCCATGGCCCTCTATATGTTTTCTGCATGTTCTTTGATCAGTTCAAAGCCGCACTGCCAAAGTAGAACAGCATGGTCAAACAGCCCCAGGCACCACTATACTGTCACAACTTTCATCAATTTTCCACAGGCCTCAAGAACTACCACGATTGGTGGTTCCAAGTGGATTGAAATACGATGTTCATTCAAAGGACTTCCTTCGATGCCTCTGCAAACATACAAAGGTCTCAGTACCCTCCAAAAATTTAGTGCTTCTAAATCATGCCTTCCAAAAGAAAATGTGTTGAGCCAACCTTCTTCACTGGCCGATTTGGATTGCCGCGCCTTGGCCTCCCTGACCCTGACAGGACTTCCTTGGCTGAAACAAGTGGCAAACCCATTATTCATCAATTTGGATCAAAATTCAGATGAATCCATCAAATTTGGATCCGTTTGGGGTTGATTCTGGGTCAATTCTGAATACTGTTGCCCCGAAATGCCTTTGCTAGCACCCTGTGCGCGACAATCCCAGGTCCAAGTAGTTCTCTCAACTCAAATCAGCTGAAACAAAGCAAGGCCTTTTGAGATCGCACCATGCAACAGATCTCAGGTAGCAACAGAAAAATTGACCTTAACGAGGCCTCAAAACGACCTATCCCCTGTGGCAATCTGGTCGAGGCTTCGTCAGTTTCCACTGATTCCTTACCACCCACTGAATGGAATCGAATGAGACCTCTCCGCTATTTTAACAGTTTAATATGGAAAATGGCCCACATATAGATGAATTACCCATTATTTTAATGGTGATGTGCCATAGCTGTGGTATATTTCCAGAGGGAAAGCTATGCCAGGCTGTTGTCTTCTGCTGTCGTCGCTTCCAAGGGGCGATATTTTGAAGCAGTCCTGATCGCAATGAGCTGTGAAGCCAGACATCTCTCAAGTTGATCGCTGATACAAAATCTGTGGTAAGCTTAATCCAAGAATAATCAATAATACTCGAAATGGATGGTATACCATCCCCAAACGAGAGGTTTGTTATTGTCTGGTTTACCACAAATGTTCTCCAGAAATACAAATGCTGCAAATGTCTGCACATCCAGAATTTCAATTCATCAAACACAATGTCGAGGGTGATTTGCCTGCAGGTGTTATCCGGCAAAAGCTCATCTGCAATCAAAATAATCAACGTGAAATTCATGAGTTGCACAACCTCAGAGGTTTCTACACACAGTGCCATGAAGTCAATGAAAGACCTTAGGCCGAATAGATCAACCTTTCAAGAAACTTCAAGTTCTTAATTTCTCCATATTCTTGGCTACAGTCCGGAAACTATGTCATAACCATATTCATAACCCCATTTTTGCCCATCACGAGCTGAGATCGACTTTCTATGACTTCGAGAAAGGCTCCGGAAGGTCCCAGCGAAGACAGCCACGCCGCGCGAGGCGACCCAGCAAGCCCTGCAGCTGACCAGCTTTGGCAACGACGCAAAGCAGCCACACCTGTCAATTGAACTGCGAAAATCCCCAGGTGCTGGGTGAAGAGTGGATAAAGGCTGGGTTAATGATGGGTTTTAAAGGTTTTTGTGTGAATTCCTTCGAACACGCATATCATGTATCTTGATATACATATATATATATATATAAGTATATAGATATATATATATATATACATGAATCAGGGGCCAATGTCGAGGGGCTGGGAGGCAATAAGCGTGGAATAACATGTCAGCATCCTGTGGCAGGAAGGTTTTGCCTGCACGTGTGTGGCTGAACAGGAAAGTGGGTGTTGCGCTGGGCTTTGCAGAAGGACCAAGTATGGATCTGTCAGGGACCTGGGGGGGGTCAAGCCCATGGCCAAGGTGTTTCTACCCCTCGATTCAGGCAACTTCAGCTAGCTGATGCTAGCTTTCGTGATATAAGGGTGGACTTTCATCGGGATTCCCGTTTTATGGATTATGATTGAAATGACAGTCCCCAAAATGTATATAAAGGGGTAGTATGCCCCAAAAACAAAAGGTGTTCATCATCCTACATCATGATCAACCCCCAATCAAGCTCCCACCATTGCCTCTCGATGTTCTTCGCCCTTTGGTCGTGGTGCAAGAACGACGACATGAGTGGCTAAAGGTATAGTTTGCCTGCCGCAGGTTGTACAAAATCATGCACCGCCATCCATGAGATAGGCCCTATAGGCCGTGTTCTTAGGATTCATGGTGCAAATGGCTCAGAGGACGCAAGATTTAAATCAGATTTGCAAATAGCCTCCTCAAGGCACAAGGCCGTATCAATCTCAGAGAGGCAGTTTCATATTGCCTACCACCTCCTAAACTGTCCTAAACTGCAAGAGACCTCAAGACACTGCAGTTGGCATTGGGACTGTGGAGCTTTGGTACCATCCCCTTGGGTGACCCAGTTACTCTGAATCACAGGCCCGCCCGTGCCTCTGCTTGACAGGTGCATATACAAGATCTGCCAGCAGCAACGAAATCACAGGCAGCGTTTCTGTCGGGCCATTCCATACCTTGGAAGGATATGAAGACACGAAAACATCCATGCTTTGGAGAAAGACCTGTTCATAATTTCCCCCTTCCCATGCTTATGATGAAGACCCCCATTCTAGTGCACCGAGTTTTGCTACAGAACGGAAAGGTCTCTTCAAGTCTCTGAGAATCTCTGGGAAGATCAGTCATTCCCCCTTTGATGTTCACAGATGGGCTTCAGTACCAGCAAAGGTACTTGGACATTTGCCCTGCATCGAAGTCTTTGGCGGTTCAACTCCAGCTAATATCCTAAAAGTACCCTGCCATCATGAACTTCCAACAAGTCTCAAGACTGGCTTTGTCCAAAGATAACTGCTGGAGCGAGGAATTCACGCGTAAACCTGAGTTGAATTGCAGCGGTCTCACCCTGAAGTCATCAAATATAGGTGCTATATATTGCTATATCACATGGTATCACCAAGTATTCCTGCGAACACCCAGTAAACATGAAACCAAACAATGATCCTTCGACAATTGTTTGATGGACCATAGTCAACACAAGAACAACGGTAATGATAATCAATTGGAATTTGGGGGCAACCCATTTTCGATAAACTCATTAGGTAAGTGCCGAACTCTTGAAATCTGTTGCAAAGGACGTGCTCTCCATCTCCTCCCATCGAATGTCAATCGATAGGCAGATTCCCTCCAAGCAATGGGCATGAAACATGCAAACATATGACATAGTTATATTCAGTACATGTATATAAATGTGAACTGTACATCGAGTCAGAAAGGTAAAGGCAATTCAGATTGCCTTGCGTTTCTTGAATGATACATGGTCAACACCCACGATTTTTGTTGAAGAGAAAACAACCAAGTATGAACCGTTTTCTGTGGCTCTAAACTTATGAAGTCCAGGAAAGTGTCTCAGAAAACATTGACATCTTGGGGTTCAGACTCAGACCCAGTGCCATGAATCCCCTGTAGGTTCCCCTCGTAGGTTCCCCCATAGGGCCGCCATAGGTCAGTGTCCTCCAGGCTCAAAGGGTGACCCTCTGCTGCTCGTTTTGCCAAGCGCAACAAGGCCTGCTGCCGTGGTACTCCAGGTGGTGGAAGCACACCACCTAGCAGGGGCACCGAGTTGTGGGGCTCACACATCGGGCCAAATTTGATGCGTCTTTTAGTTGTTTTGGGCATTAAAATCATTGAAATGAATTAAATCAGCTAGTTCAATTCACCGTCCCATTCTTGGGCGTGGCATCCACATATAAACCATTCAACCATCCATCGAGCGCCTGGGCGCCATGGTTTTGGCCTACTCTTCCGTCCAAAATGGACGTGGTGTAGCCAGCATTGGGCATCCATGGCCTGGAGAAGGGCGAAATCATGTCCCGACATCTTTCAAAAAATACTTGAAACTACTGCCAATTTTTTTTTCATTGGGTTTTTTAGAATATTTCTAATATAGATTTATGATTTGTTTATAGTCTAGTAGATGTCTGAAAGTGATGCTGTTGCTGTCCTGTTGATATAATCGGGTCACGGGTTTGGTTTGACAATGTCTTCGTGCCAGTTGGACATGCTGGGGACCTTTTAGAATCGTGGGGACACGGTCGCAGTTGGACAGTATTCTGAATTTATATAACAGTTGTTTTGCGAAGAAAATTGAAGAAAAAAATGAATACCTTTAATGAATACCTCTAGTTTGGCTGGCTCATGGTTCCTTTTTTTTCTGCTTTTCTGATTGCAAGTTTGGCACTCAGATCATCTCGTATGTTCCAGGCAAGTTTTTCTTTTTGGTACCTCAAAGCGAAGCCAGACCGTAAACTCGTCAACGAGAAACAGAAACAAAAAAACTGTGTAGTGCCAAAGGTTGAAACAGTCAGTGTGCAAACGTTGACGTTTCCCAAAGTGAGGAATTGTGAGTCAAATCTGTAGACATGATCTGAATCCTATGTGAAGTTTGTCTGATCATGTTTGGTCTGTTTCTCTCGGGTTGTTGGTGTCAAAATCAAGGTGAAAGTGCGGCGAATAAAGGGCAAACAGTCGCAATAAGTACAGTAAACCTCGGTATCTGTTTACTGCATGGGTGCGCTGAAGATGGCAGTTTTAGCATGTGGAAGCGTCAACAACATGAGACTTGCCAATAGCTGCTCTTATTGAAACATTTTGGTGATTCTAAATCATTTCATGACATGTCATGACTCTGTTGAACACTTCACGATTTGGGATAAATTTCCCCAAACCCAGCCTGCTTGTGCACATCCACGCAAAGATGCGTTGCAAACAATGGTAAGCGATGTTGCAGCAGGAAATGAACGCTATTGAGTTTGGAGAATTCCACCAACACAAACAACAGTGGACAGTTGTTTGAAGGTTCCGGTAATAAAAAGTATGACATGCAGCAACCTTTGTTGATAGTCGGTGCATGATATCGGCCATTTCTTTTTGGTCTTCAAAATCCTGAGTTCAAAAGCAGATGCATCCAACATCGGTTGGGTCAACTGCATGTTGCCAATCTGCATTCAGTGACTTGCATGGTTTTAAAGTGGCTGCACAAAACAACAGCGCGGCAACGAGCAAACTCCAAAGAATAGTGGCCAAAGACCTTTTGTTTCATCCATCGCCAATCGCACTGCCATCGTGGCAACCACCCAATCGACCTGCTTCAGACCGGAAGGGCGGGCAGCCGCGTCTCTGAATTTCTGACAAGAGCTGCAACTAGGTTGCACAAGTTTCACCTGAACAGGTGTCGTATCTGAGTCTCAATTGGATGCAATCTGGTTGCGGAAAGCCCTCAGGACTGCAAAATGGTCAGCTTCATCCTCAAAGCCAACAGCACGGCGCAATTCCACCACTTTGTTTTCAAAGCGGCTCAAATACAAAACCAGGAGCAGCAACGGTGTCAGTTCGGGGTCAATAGCTTTGGTGTCTGGGAACATGGGGCTCTTCTGACCAAAGAAAAGCAAGTTCGCAGCAGCCTGCGCCTCTTCTGGGGTATCAACCTCGATCCCAAGACTAGTCAGCCATTCCAAGTTGCGCTCTTGGTCGTTGGCCTCAATCACAGAAGTGGGTGCTCCGACGGCAAAGGCGTGGAACAGCCTCTGCTGCTGGGCACTGACTTCACAGCACTGGCCAAAATCCAATAGGCCGATTGCGTCTTCAGTTTCCTTGAGAGACACGATGTTGCCAGGATGGGGATCGGCTTGAAACAGCCCTCCACTCACCATTGCGCCGTTGACGAGGACCAAAATGATCCAGTTTCTCGCCATCCTTCCATGCTTGGATGACCTGAGCTGCGGTCATGCCGTTCAAACGTTCCATCACCAGTGCTGTCGTAGTCGCTGCGAAGACCTGAAGCAAACAAGAACTAAAAAATGCCACCTGGACATGCAATGCTTAACAAAACATTGTTCCAGCTGAAAGAAGCGAGCCCGTACTTCTATTGGCAAGTTTGGCCAAAAGACGGCTCTAGAACAACCATTGACAAACGGGCCTCTGGGACAGTGGCAATGTTCTGCAAAGACTTTCGGAGGCTGCGTTGGTTCTCCGCTTCCTTTTTGAAGTCTGTCTCTGAAACAACCGTAGGCCTCAACTTCTCCGCCAAGGCCCCAAGCATCACGGCAGCCCCTTTCGCCTCATCGTGGTGGTTCACGTATTCGCCCAAGTACTTCATGGTCTCCAAATCAGCCAAATACTGGTCCCGGACATGTGGATGCTGGACCTTGGCGACAGCAGCTCGACTTCCCCACGTCACATCCATATGTACTTGTGCAATCGAAGCAGACTTTAAAGGCTCATAGTTCCATGTCAGGTTCGGTCCAAAAACTGCCAATGTCTGCTGCACGTGGCTGACTGGACTTCGAAGTTTGTTGTCTTCTTGCGCCTTGCTAAACCACTGCTGATAGCCATCGGGCAAGTCGTCTCTGAGACCAACGAATTGCATCGCTTTNCCGGTCCGGCCACGAGAGCGTGGAATCTGGAAGAAGACGGTCCACTCCGCGCAACCACTGGCCCATCTGTCTCACAGGCAAATAGTCATTCACCCTGCCGTTCACATAGAACTGAATGGCAACATCCACCACCGATTTTGCGAAAACCTTCCTTTCATCACCCAACTTCATCTCCCCATTCGTGAAGTCTGGAAATCGGGAGTCCGCCATGTCCTCAATCACAAACAACTGCGCCACGCTCATGGGATATTATGATATCGCGTGGCCTTCGTAGTGTTTTAACCAGGCACTTTGTCTGCTAGGTTTCAATTCTGACCCCCGCTTCCTTGCAAATTTTGCACTACCCAATCCAAACAGCACAAGCCCGAATGAAATCCTTCAGTGGCCACAATGCTTGAAACGGTTTTCCCAGAGTCCAAGACTCTAAGACAAGCCAAGAAACGTCAGTCCAAAGTATCTGACCGGAGGATGACAAAGGAAGCAAACTGTTTGGGCCAATCTCTCAGAGTTGAGCTCTTAAATTCTAGGTGTTTTCAATCATCTCTGCAAATTCAAAACACATTCCCCCATAAACTTCACAGAGGGAAGGCAAGGAAGCTGAATAGCCGGCAACGTTCTACTTCTGTTTCTAGAACCATGCTTTTTTCGCAGCGCAAAACCGTCAATCCCTGATTGCAAAAAAACATAGAATGCGGCAGAGTTTGTTCATCAGCGCATGCCTTTCTGCCATAAAATAGGTGCCCGAACAAAAATGCGAATTTCATCAAATTTCAAAGATTAGTGGTCGCAAAATTTTATCCTTCGCCAATCGCACTGCCATCATGGCAAGCCCCCCCAACGACCTGCTTCAGACCGGAAGGGTGGGCAGCCGCGTCTCTGAATTTCTGACAAAAGCTGCAACTAGGTTGCACAAGTTTCACCTGAACAGGTGTCATATCTGAATCTCAATTGGATGCAATCTGGTTGCGGAAAGCTATCAGGACTGCAAGAGGTCTGGATGGTTCACCGCAGAGATCATCAGGCTACAAATGTCCTTCCCTGCTGATGTAAGAAAGGCATGATCGCCTTCAACCCTGTGCCGGCTGAAGCTTTTTGAGCATTTGCACCAGTTCCACATGTCATCCACTGTCGCAAACGTATCGCGTCCCCCAGCAAATGCAATGATTGGACATTTCAGCTGGCCCTGGAGTATTGCCCAGTCTTGCTTCAGCCTCACGGAAGGAAGGTGTCTGAAACATTTTCGTCGTTGATGACTCAGTACTTCAACTGTCACAAGACTGAGACCCTACTAACCAGCTACAATAAGAAATCACGCAAAGCCAGCCGAATAGGCTTGCCATGCTAATCAAACAATCTTGGAAATTGGAAGACACTAGAAATTAACATTGCACGATCGCACCCCAGACTCTTGCCGAAAAAAACAGGGACGGAAATGTAAAAACCTGCTAATTCGTTCTGCGGAACATCTTGAGGCTTGCAGCCACACAGCGCGCAGTTCGGAGGATTGCCTCTGCAGACTTCTCGTACAGCTCTGATGGCAAAAATTCGAAGCATCTCAACTGACCTTTCGCAAAATCTGCATCCTCCGTCTTGCTCAGCTTCTCCGGCTCCACTTTCATATGCTCCGGATATCTTTCATGGTAAAATGTTCCCGGAGCACACCAAGCTGCAGGACAAAACAGCTCCAACCTTAGCTCAGAGCTCGCTTCAATTTCTTTGGCCAAGGACAAAGCAATGGGAGCCCCGAAGGAATGGCCGTAGAGGATCAGTGGCAAATCAGTCCAACCCTTTTTCTTGAGGAGCTCCAAAAGGTCCTGGAAAAGATGGTTTGTGAGAAGGTTTGCATCATCCACGCATGCTTCCTCCTCAGGCACGCATGAATTGAAGCTGGATCAATCGGACACTGCACGCCACCAATGAATGTTTCCAAAAAGAATCAAAAAGACAAAGACATGTCAATGTTTAAATGACTGTGTTGGTTCACTGAGGCAAGTCTCTGATCTATCTTGCCATCCAGGTGGTGCTGCACAAAGCACGGGTATCTCAAGATGAGACAACCAAGACTCAAACTCCAAGGTGCCCAAACCGTTCGGTGGAACACACAAGAGCAGCTGTCGAGGCGCTGCTGTGACTTTCATAAGCCGCCACCATTTGGACCCTGAAGAGTCGTCCAACTGCTTCACGATGCTATCACTAATTTCCTTCACGCCCTTCTTCATGATCAGCAGAATGTCCACACTGACCTCGACTTTTCACCGAGGCAACAAAAGCAAAGGCTATAGTCGCCTTCACAAGAGCCAACATGTGCAATTCCATACCCGCACCATCCATCCGTTTTTTTGTGAAAAACATGTTTTCTGAGGAAAGGCTTAAACTTTGCGGATCGTCAACTTTTGAGTTCGACGGATTTGGCGCATCTTGGAACAAGTAGAAGTGCCACGATTTTCTCAATGGTTCCCTGTAGTTCCCTTACTGTATGTACCCCAGCCAGTGCCCTCGCCTTCCCTCTTTCACTGCATAAATTGGGTACTGCAAGGTATACACTCTTGAGTACAAATCCGTTTTGCACTTCCATGAAGGATCATTGAAGACATACTTTTAGGATTGTTTTAGGCATTATATTCAAGGAGAGTTGGAGCCAAAGTTTTCGAAAATGAAACGGCGTTTTTTTTTTAGCGTTCCTTTCCCTCGTTTTTGCTGCAAGCCTCAAATGAAGAAACATGACCCTCTATTCGCTGAACTGGCATTTCTGACGGACAGATACTTGGTCAAAGAGAAGGAAAATAAGAAGCACGTATTTGGCGGGGGTTGGTCGATCTAGAACTTCATACTATTCATCCGCGATACTAATTTTCCAACGTCGCGCTCAATGTTTGCCAAGGGTGGGAAATAGATGGCTTTTAGACATTGTAGGAAGAAAGTTCGATCGGCAATCTTTACCTGAATCATCCATCTTCCTGCAAATTGTCAAATATTCTGATATACAGTTTGGCAAAACCTTTCTTTTTTTTTGATGTTGCAGGTATCCTACCCTTTCCAGCCCTTGCACCAAACGGCCTTGAACTTTTGGGTGAGCTGTCTCCGGATCTGATCAGCTGATTGCGAATCAAGGCTGTAGTCTTCCAAGTTGCCCTTGAGCTCCTTTGGATCCACGTTAAGCGTCTTTCCCACCATGGAACCCACGATGCCCTTGACAAGCACTTCCTCACAGACTCGGTTTGCAAAGCTGATTCTCCCGCATGGCGCACTCAACTCTGAGGGTGAAAAACTCTGTGCATGCTGGGCACCAAATAAAGCACTCTGAAAAATGAAACATGCAGGGAGCAAAACGTGAAACTTGATCGGTCCTTCTCCTCTGCACTCTTTCCATGAAGCGTTTGCCCCAACATTGATGGCTGTTCCTTCAGGTGGTCCTTGACGGCTTGAAACTCCTGCTCCAGCATCAGCCCTTTCAGGCGGCTCAAGTTGCCCCGTTCTTGCATGTTGTGCACCAAGTGGGGAAAGGCCTAGCGAGCAAAGGTTTATGCAGCGAGCAAACCTAAGATCCACTCTTGTCTGAGTTTGCAACTTTGAGATGTCTATTGGCTGCAAAGGATTGAAAAATTGCCTGAAAGTAGGCCATGGTGTCTACTTTGCGCGACAAGCCCAGAGAAGGCAAGTTCCACGCGAGCATCTGGCCCATAGCAAGGCAAACGTCTGCCGAGGAAACTGCCTTGATTCCACGGGCCTGCCACTCCCGCACAAGGTTTTGTTTGGCTGCGAATCCCACATCTGAGACCACTCCAACGTTCATGAAAGAACCATGCAGACCTCGGTGCTCAACAAAGCACATTGCATTGGACCCTTCTGGTTACAGCAAACCCAAAAAATGTAGCAGTCTAGTTTCGACATGTTTCGCTTTTTTTTACATCCGGACAGAGACCCAGGAAGCAAGAATTCAACAGCTGCTCAACACCTGCCAAGACACTCATTGCCCGTCGGTGTTGCATCAAACCCTCGACGAATCGATTGGCCATGACATATGCAGCCTGGGAGTGGTTGCCGAAGAGTGTCGCAATGCTGGACACGGCCAAGAATTGCATGTTGCGATCCAGCTCCAACTCCTCGCATGCCTTGCAAAAGATTACGCGCAAGTCCCTTCTGAGTCAACCGCTTTAAGCGTAAGTGGAGGCTCAAGATGCGAGGGTCTTCAGCGAACAAACGCTTGGGGGGCCCGAGCCTGGTGCAAATGACGAGCGCAAAGCACCTTCACCCTGATGGCCTGTGCCAGATCTGGGACCTCAACGAAAGCCAACGGCTTGTCATGATACTCCGTGGCCATCGAAATGATGCCAGCAAGTGGGAGTGGAGCCTGCACGAGAAATGGGACCCACATTTGCCACATTCGCGTCGCTAAATTGCTTCGTCACCATGTGTCTGCTGCAAAGGAAAACAATGCTCCGGCCTCACCCAAAGCTGTTTTCACCTGGTCTTTCTCAGTGACATCGCACTCCTGGCAGCACGAACGAATGATTTCAACAGGTTTGCATGATAACAGAACAATCTGAGGGACTAAAGACCCGTACAGTTTTGAAGAGCTAACCTAGGCTGCAGCTCATGTTCAAACAGCAAATGCTGCAAAATGGTGACCGCACCAGCCTTGAAGACTAATTTCTCTGGCAGCTCCAATGGCCTCAACGCATCAACTTGCACAAAGAACTCAGTTTTAAGAAGTCAGTGCCCTCCCTCCATTGCTCTGCAAACAGCTCTGCACCCTGAGGTCGCAGCTTTTTTCGTCCCAAAATCACCACTGTGGAGGCACCGTGCTCCTGGAGCCATTGGGCCATCTGCAGGCCCAAGCCCCGAGTCCCACCTGCAACGATGTATGTCCCAGGGCGAACCCGGAGCTTCGTTTCTGCCTGCCGGTCTTCAAAGGTACAAAGCCATGCTTCCTCCTCAAGCATCAGATTGATGCTCTTTGCCAAGACGCTGCCACCAGAACCCTCACTCTTCATCAAACTGTGGATATCAGTCTTCCAGACTACTGTCGACATTGGACTGCCAGCCACCACTGCAGCAAGTCTTGCGACGAGCTGGCAAGGCGCCATCAAACTGAGCAGGGTGACAGCACCTTTTTGGGCAAAGGCAGCCACCGTGTCCAACAAACCTTCAGCTTGTGCACTCACTTCACCAACCTTCACGGAGCTGGATCTGCCTGAAGGGACACAGAGGCTCTTTTGGATCACCAGGATCTCCTCGCATCTCATGTTCTTGCTCAGAGCTTCCAACCTCTCAATGTCCACCTGGTCAACAAGACCTTGAAGAAGCACAATCCGGCCGTCGTAGTCGAGGTATCTTAGCATATAAGGCACGAGCCAATTTTCCAAGCGCCTCAGCACGCGTCGGGAATCCACAGCTGGGCTCAAAGGAATTGACTCGGACATCTGTAGGTCACGTGCAGACCATGTCAGCACCGCCTTCGCTCCAGGTCGTCGTTCAACCATCAAAGACAGGCTCTCGATCAGCAATTTCTCTTCTTCCAAGGGACTGCCAAGTTGCGGATCGTACAAGGTCTCCACCAGGGATGGTGCGAAAATCTGTGCTTGTGCTTGGACCTCTCCGGGTTGTTTCATCCATCTCAACACCTGCTCAGAAGACTGCGGCCAGTGAATCAGACACTTCTCTGCATCGGCAAAGTGGTTCCGCTCCGTGGGTGTTCTGTGATGGGGCAAATCCAACAAGCGAATTCGGAGCTGGCTGGTTTCATGGGCGAAGGCAATCCCCAGTTGTGAGATCATAGCTTGGATGGGGTCCACATCTGGAGAACCGTCCTTCCAGCGGGGCACAAACTGACTATAACTTACGAATCGTGACCGAGAAAAATCCAACCAAAAATCGCATGGGAATTTGATGGATGTGATCTGTTCTAAGCCGTCCTCCGGAATGGCAACGCCTCCGTGCGTAACCAAAGTGATCGTGAAATCGGAGCGTAGTCCTCAGCTGAAATTCTGGCCGTCGCAGCAGCGGAACTTTCAAAAACGAATTACACATCTCCTGGAGCTAAGAGCCACACGGTCAGCAAGTCTGAAGAAAGCAATAATGAGATAAAGTCGTTCCAAGAGCTTGTCCATGTCCTTTGGCACACCAACTGACACCCCTTGAGACACCATGCAAAGGATGCTGTCACTTTAGATATGGAACATATCCAAGAGTCGAGTCTGATTCGCAAAAAAAAACATGTGTCAAAGAGTGTCACTACGACAAAGTTCACAAGCTGCCTGCAATGCCTCACAATTGGTTACGTCCAGCTACGATCATCCCTATGACGTGAGTTCATGTGCAGCTGAAGAAAAACACAAATACGACAAGATATATTCGACAGATCCAGCGCCGCAATTTTTGGAGGACATCGTTTGCGATCTTTCATCAATTCTCTCAAAAAAGGGCAGAAAAGAAACGCAGCCCGGCTCTTTTGCTGGTCCTGCTTCCCTTCAAAAAAACAAAGTTTCTCAGTAATTTATACTTCTATGAGTGGGAATGTTGTAGATGCTATGTTTGGGATTTTGACTGCACACATACAACCCTGGATCTCAAAAACTGGACAATACATGAACATATACGGCCGTGCATTTTGTGAACATATCTAGGCGCAGAGTTCCTTCTCAGCTGCCATGTTTCCTTGCATGACTTTGACAGCCTATTCCTCGTCCTGGATTCCTGCCTTCTGTAATCACCGTCCTACCACCGACCTGTTTAAATGCCCCTTCAAAAGCTTCGCGTTCTCACACAGGGCTCTTTCTGAAAGGCCATCAAAAATGAGTCTTTGTTGACAAGTATTTCTTTGCTGGAGTGACGCGAGTGACCCAAGTTGTTTGTCGAAAAAACTCAGACTTGGAAAACAGTGGGACAATGCTACAAGGAACAATGCAGTGGCTGTAAGCAGGAAAAAACGGGCGCATTGGGATGGCAGGAAAAGGGCCAGTGAAGATGGAGTTTTGTTTCCCATCTCATAGCAATGGAGAAGTACAAGACACGATGCTATCTCAAATCTAGCGTTGGTTCCCATTGAACTTTTGATTAAGGGCTTTCCTGTAAGTGCTTGTGATCAAGCACTCGGCTCATGTCACCCTTTGGGTGATTGCTAGCATCAATCACTAAGCTTCGCGAGACACAAATACGATGTCGCAAAGGGGTGGGCAGAGTGGGTCTTGAAGCCTGACAATTTAGACATGTGCAACGGCAACTACCTCAGCAAAGGTAGGGCCAAACACCAGGAGAAGACACGTTCCACATGCGCACTTCATGACTGAGCAGAGCAAAAGAATGCACCTACCAAAACCGTCTGTAAATACAGTAAAAAGAACAGGAACGCAAAGCGCTAGCACACAGACGCTTTATGGCTTAGGGAAATACCCATGGACATCTTCTCAACACAAGGACTTCTCGCTATTCCGACATATTCCCACTATAATGAAGCACTGACATGTCAACATACCCAAGAAATGCCACTTTGCTTTTATTGCCAAGCCAACTTGAATCCATTTAGCCTCAGGAACACAAACTGCCAAGGTTGTCAGCCTGCTCATCGTTGAAGAAGTTGGCAACAATGGCAACGTGATCGACCCCAGCCAACTCATGCTCCGCAGCAGGAAAATCGCTTCTGTGTTTGGCTGCTGTGTTGCTCTTGAAGAATGTTTCGAAGTCAGAGGGCTCAGACCCTTCACCCCTCATCCAAATGAAGAGCCATTTCTCCATACCATGGCCTGAATCAACGCTGGAGAACTGATCCTGCAGCACTTCCCACTTCAAGCCCAATCTCACCAATGGGCTGGGAGTCATATCCATGTTTTTGAAGAACAAACCCCGGATGGAGCAAACCAGTTGGCCACAACGGTCAAATGCCTCCACATCAAGGCGGAATCCGTTCTCTTCCCTTGTGCCATCACACCTTGCAAGAAGGTCACACGGAAGGTCCTTGCGACCACGTAAAAGACGACAGGCACCGAGATGATACGGCACACCTCTGAAATCTCCACCGCTGACAAGAATGAAACCCAAACCGCTCTGGATGATGCTGTCCAAGAGGGCTGGGTGAATGTTGTACTGCTGAATCCTGCATCTTTCTCCTTCTTCCAGGGAAATCTTAGTGACTACCTCAGTCTTCCTGCCATCAGTGCGGTGCCAGAAGTTCTTGATACCTTGAAATGCTTTGCCAAGATGGAAAAAGTCTGCCAGCTTTTGGTATAGTTCTTCTGATGACATGCATTTCCATCCAGAATCTGTACCTGGGCTCACAAACTCCATGCGTTGATCAGGAGGCTCTGCGCACTGGACGATTTTGGCTTTGGCGTGCAGCTTCCATTCCTCTCCCCGCAGGCTGGAGAACGTCATGTGTTCGGAAGAGCCCAAATGGAAGACCGTCTGCGTGGTCCAGGCCCTTAGTATGATAGCCATACACGCTAGCCGGACATGGACATCATCCAAACAACACTTGACACAAGAACCATGCGGTTCAAGCAGCTTCGACAGCGTCATGTCCAAAAAGTTCTTGAATTCAACATCGCGAACTTCCAGTTCTGCTAGCTCACACGCCTGATATTTTGAAAATGCAACAAAGTTTTCCTGGTCCACTCGTTGTAAGTTGCACCCAAGCTTTACAATTTACACATGCACATGACACTGCGAAAAACTAAACCCTCGGGCAGTGTCCGGCCTTGCATTGCCGAGCACACTCCAGGAAGACCTCCACAAAAGCCATGCCAGGGCAAATGACTTGGCCTTGAATCTTGTGGTCGACCATCCAGCACGCACCCGCAATGGAAAAGTTCTGATTCTCAAAGAACTTCCTCCCAGATTCCTCTGACAGTTCCAGCGCTGCTCCCAGCAAAGGATGTTGTCCTTGAGGCCGCAGGACCTGCTCCATGATCGAACCCTGCAATCGTAACGTCTCTCGGTTCCAGGGTCGTGCCCATTTTTCTCCTCCAGGCAGTTGGCGACAGAGCTCCGAGCTGCGGCATCGCCCCGTTTGCTTCTTGATGCAACGGCACAAGTGAGAACTTGCTGCGATTTCCTTGGCAGATCAGCGAAAGTCAAGCCTATCCGAGATCCAGGGTTGAAACACACAATCATTTGCCCCGTGAATATGAAACTCCTTGGCTGTCAAAAAACTGCCCTTTTTTCCATGCTAATTTTGGGGGAAGCCCTTGCGAATTGAGGTCCTATCTGCTCGTCTGAACTGTCTCCCAAGAAATCCCAACGGAGGACCCGGACGCGCATCGATACTGGGAGATGATGGGAGAGTTGGATGTCCTCATGCTGATCTTCTGTCGGCTGAGTAGAGGTTGTCTAGGTATGTTCCACAAAGACTACTCTCGAGGACTCCAGCATGGCTAAGAGTGTGAACCGCCCCACGCCAGCTTCCAAACCTGTAAAGCCAAGGCTCAATGAAGTTGCTGTTTGGGTGTTGCTGCAAGATAGTCTTGATGCCTTCGGAGAAAAGAACCGGCTTTCGGAGATTGTCCCCCCAGTAGGCTGCCTCGACGGCCCACACAGCTGTCGTTCCACATCGTCCACAAGAATGATTTTTTCATGTTTTATTGATGTCTTGCACATCCTCGCAAATTCTACTCTTGGCACGGTGACTTTGAATGAATTCAATGACCTCCTGCTCTTGGTGCATTGAAGACCCAATTGCGTTTATCTTCAAATGGGATCTTCGTCTTCAGCCTGGTCCATACGATTTCATTCGGTTTCATGGGACAGCTTGATGAAAAAATGCCAACAAAACCATAAGGCTTTGCAATCAACAGAATACACTACAGACAGCTAGTGACTCTGCGCTCAGTCCCAGAAACCGTCACGCTCTCATCTCGTGCAACGTGTTTGCCAGTCACCGTGGATACCAATTCTGTTTGACAGAGATCCGAGCATGCTTCGAAGGATCCAATGTCCCTGACCAAAGGTGCAACTGCCTTGGCTTCCGGAATCACGTCATTAACTCCAACCAAGCTTTGGCTATCTTTTCATACACGTGAGTGGATCTTGGCGGCAACCAACCCTAAATTTGTGATTTTGGTAGAGCCACCTAAAACCTGGCCAGCTCAGCCCAGGCACGCCCTGCACGTGCTTGGAATGAAACGCTTTCTTGACATTAGATAGCTCCACTGAGTCCATCTTCTTTTGGTCCATCTTGTCTTTGAGGTGTTTCATCTCTATCTCAGTTCCAGCCACAGCAAAGTCAGAGGGAGAATTGTACGCAGCAATGTCTATGTCGCCATGCACTTCCTGGATGACCTTCTTGACACTTTCCTCATCGGCTTTCACGGCAATCATGCGTCCTCGCCCTGTTTCCTGCAGATGTTTGGCACGGAAAAAGATGATGCGAACTGCATCCTCCAAGGATATCCGTCCTGCAATATGAAATGCGGCAACTTCACCAAGGCTGTGGCCGATGCAAATATCTGGTTTAACGCCCTTCTCGATGAACCATCTGGCAAGGCAAACCTGATGAGCAAAGATCAGAACTTGGGAGATTTGGGTGTCTTCACCCTCAGGCACTTCCTCTTCTTCTTCTTTATCCAAGTCAAAGCCCAACATCTGCAACTGGCGTTTGATCTTGTTCAGCTCTATTAATGCCTCTGGTGGCATGTTTTGAAGCATCCCAGGCTTTTGCGTCCCCATTCCACTGAAGACGAAAACAACGGGGCCACGCTTTGCCACCATCAACTGAGGATTGGGTTGGTTACCAGATGTAGTGTCCTAAATGGCTGCATGCCCTGAACAAGAACCCCGATGCAAAGATTGTTGAAACTTTTGGAGGTTCTATGTGGGGATGTATCAAAACCTATCGTACCATTTTTGGGGGATGAACATCCATTATTTTGGGGCATGGAATCGCATCCTAAACACAACTAGACCAAGCGTAGCCCAGTTTCTGGAGCTTGCTGAAAGCCACAAACAGCGCTGGCACCTCCGAAACCAAAGGAGCTTACGAAGCCGACTGGCTTCCTCCACTGCCCATCTTCTGCCAAAGGAAATATGCCTAGGGTTGACAGCTTGATTTTCTTTTAAAACCATGTCTTGATGGGGAATACTGTAATCATGCTTGCATCATATCTCTTGTACAAAGGTGCAGCCGCCGTGCAGAAATGGGATGCAAAATACGTGCCATAATCAAAACATAGTACATGGGGTATATGGTCATCCCACCATATCCCACCACTATGAAGGATTCCTGCAATGGGTATATTCATCCCCATTATTTATGGCCGAACCCATTTACAGAAACTTTTTACCGTGGCACTTTTGGCAACTTTCACAGGAAGAAAAAAGCTGGAGCAACTCGGTCCAAGGCGCCAAGCGAGTCCCAATCCACATCGGTCCGACGTTGCTTGAAAGCGCTTGGGCAAAGCTGCACCAATTTGCTGTGTCGCATCATAAGGACTAGGTTCATGATACCAGCAATCCCACTGGCTCCTGAGGTTTCAAGCTGTGCAAGTTGCGCTCAAAATTGTCCAACTGTTTCTTGCAGATCCAGGAGTCAGGAAGGTTCAAGTAAAATAAAGTGAAGAATCTGAACTGACAGAAATTTTGTTTTAGTGCAGCCCCAGTCAACAATGGTACTTGAAGGTTTCAAGTTTCAAATCAACATGCACGGCAGGTTCAACTCTGTCCTTCCAAATGGCCCATGTACGATTTCACTGACCCAATCGGAACGCTTCGAGAAGCTCCCATCTTAAGACACCGGCCCCAGGCCTCACTCTCAACCTTGTCTCCAAGTTTGGTCCCTGGGGCATGTGCCTCCACATATCCCACCTCGTTGCCGCTGACACCGGCTTCCTGCATGGCCTTGGCAAACATGGCCTTCTGGCTGTTGCCACATGGCACTGCCACACCATTGGTTCTTCCATCGTTTTCCATCACGCCAGATCCTGCAAAAAGGAATCGAACACAAAAATCACAAGATGAACAAATTTGGAACAACAATGAAGTGGCCTATTATTGCGCACGATACACTTGCAAGATCGACCTGTACGACTTTGGAACCCAGATCCTCTTACTAGAGCCCATTCAAAATCCCAAGCGGTTCGATCCACCGGCGTCAAAAAAACACCACCTGCACCTTCACTACGTGCATAGCCATCTGCATTGTTGTCAAAGCTTTTGCACCTTCCATCCGGGCTCAGCATCCCGGCTGCGCAAAAACCAATAAAAGTTGTGGGCAGAAGGAGCGCATTGGCGCCCCCAGCAAGTGCACCCGCACATCCATGCTGTACATGTTGCACAGACATGATGAAGGCGTACAAGGCTGAAGAACAGGCAGTGTCAACGGTAAAAGATGGCCCCTTGAAGTTGAACGTGTAGGAAATCCGGTTGGACAACATGCACGTATTTGTTCCCGTGTTGGTGAATCTTCCTGTGTGGCCTTGGTTTAGATGCAGTGTAGAGGCTGACAAATACTCGCTGGAAGTCTGTCCCATGATGCATGAAACATGATGTTTCTCCTCGTAGGAGGTTGATCCTTTCGACTTCAAGTAGCCACAGGGTTCTGCCACCTCAGCAGCAATCTCCAACATCATGCGGAACTGCGGCTCCATGGCTCGAGCTTCGTTGTTACTCATCCGGAAGTATTGGGCCTCGAAATCATACAGGAAATCGTCCGGGACGAATCCTCCTCGTGAAAGGTAGACTTTGCCTGGGACTTCGTCATTCGTGCAAACATAGAAAGCAACATCCCAACGTGAGGCAGGGATTTCGCTGGTGAAGTCTTCCTTCTTCTGCAATTTCATCCACCTTTGTTGCACACACTATCTTCGGGAAACTGCTTCACATATCTCGCACATTCTTTTAAAAGTAGCACAAACACCAATCGTTGCAAAGTGCTTGGCTGAGGCAGTAGCATGTCACTCATGGATTGGATCCCGGATGGCAGACGTGCCGCCATCGCCCTCACTGCCACATTGTTGGACCTGGCGATTCGCTGGCAATCAACTCCAGGAGTCGCGTCACAACTTTACGGGTTTCAAGTTTGGATAGGTTTGGACAATGTAAACTGCTTCCGACGCCCTTTTCCACAATGTAAAATTACAAAGACACAAAGGCTGCACTGTGCGTGTGTAAACTTAGCACGCGGGTGTGCGCTAGTGCGGGTTGTGTTTTCCATGCTGCTCCATGATGGATGCATGCAAGACTTAGGTCATGGTTTTAGCGGGGTAGGGGGTACGTGGGCTTTTGGTTCCCTTGCGCTGCCGGCTTGATCCGCATCTTGCAGGGTCTTGCAATACTCAAAATCGACCCAAAAGCAAACTCAATAAATTTCTGTTTTCGGTTTTTTTTTTCCTTCGCCAAATTAACACTTGACCTTGTTTCGTTCCAACACGATTGCCAAACAGTTCGCACCTGGAACCAGAAGCATGGAAACAAGTTTTAGCCAAATAATGGAAACATCTCCAGCCGCCATCCCTCACTGGCAACTCCTCACACATACACTCCAGTCCAAGGTGCGCAAGTTGATCAGGCGCACAAAGCTAACTGCAAACCGCAAACATTCAGCAGATCTACATAGCAATTCGCGCAAGACACCGGTAGCTGCACTTTGTCCGGGTTGTCCATAGTCGACTTAAAACACACAAACACATAAGCAGCAAGAAATACACGCCTCACTGCTGCCAGTGGCAAAAATGTTTCTGCAGTCAATTGTTCCTCCATGTTCCTTGGCTCCAAATCAGGTCCAGCAGATTCTACACTGCCACCCACTGGTTTTTCCAAGTTCAAGACTCACGGGCACTCCGCACTGTGTTGTCTGAAGCCGAAATGAGAAGGCTACAGTTACAGCCAATACAGAAGGTCAACTGTCATAGCAAAGCGCAAATCTCATTGAAATGACAAACTGCCGTGAGCTGAGAACAACGAAAATCGGCGAAAGTCCTCACAGCGTTCAAAACCCATCTGTTTCTTCCCATTGCCAATCGCACTGCCATGGTGGCTGGCCCCCAACCGACCTGCTTCAGGCCAGAAAGTGACAGCCGAGTCTCTGAGTCATTCACTGCCCATCAGCTGCAATCGATGTCATATCTCATTTCAAGTGGTGCAATCTGGTTGCGGAAGGCCATCAGGACTTCAAAAGGGTCGGCTTCATCCTCAAAGCCAACAGCACGGCGCAATTCCACCACTTTGTTTTCAAAGCGGCTCAGATACAAAACCAGGAGCAGCAACGGTGTGAGCTCAGGGTTGATAGCTTTGGTGTCTGGGAACATGGGGCTCTTCTGACCAAAGAAAAGCAAGTTCGCAGCAGCCTGCGCTTGTTTTGCGGTGCGAACCTCGATCCCAAGACTATTCAACCATTCCAAGTTGCGCTTTTGGTCGTTGGCCTCAAACACAGAAGTAGGCGCTCCAGCAGCAAAGGCATGGAACAGAATCCGCTGCTCGGGAGTGACTTCACAGCACTGGCCAAAATCCAATAGGCAGATTGCATCTGCTCCTTCAGTTTCCTTGAGAGACACGATGTTGCCAGGGTGGGGATCGGCTTGAAACAGCCCTCCACTCACCATCTGGGCATAGATGCTGTACAAATTGCGCCGTTGACGAGGACCAAAATGATCCAGTTTCTCGCCAGCAGTCGTAGTCGCTGCGAAGACCTGACAGAAGTCGCAAAATTCCCAATCAGAAAACTGGCCTCAACAGCAAAACATCGCTCCACACTACAGTAGTCCCTAAACATTTGTCGGACACAGATATGGAACAAAGTTTCTTTGAATTTGAACATCCAGCTTATGGTTGTCAAAACCAAAGAAATAATAAAGGGAGTCAAAAAGGGCAAGGCCGACAAAACAGAGAAGAAGGGAGACAAGGATGGAAACAACTCGAGAATCGATGCACGCGGGCAAGCATAGCATCAGCTGACAAGACAGGAAAGAAGGGAAGCAAGAAGGCAAATGAGAAGAGAGAGAAGCTTGCAGCATCCAACAGGAAAGCAAGGAACAAGAGAGGCAAGAAGAGAAACAAGAAAAGAAGGGAGACAACCGGAAACAAGCCGTGAAGAAGCTGACACATCCGACAGCAGGGCATGGAAGAAGGAAGACAAGAAGGGAGACAAATACCGGGGCTAAGGAGGCAAGCACACCATCCGACAGCAAGGCTGGAAAAATTGGACACAAGAAGGAAAACAAACCGTGGGAAGCCACACACGGCATCCTACGGCAAGGAAGCAAAAAGGCGTACAAAGAAGGGAGACAAGTGTCGAGAAGGTGGATGCAGCATCCACTACGAGTAGCAAGGCGAAGAGCGGAGACAGGAAAGGATACAATATACAAGAAGGATCAAGCAGGAAGACAAGGCAGAGACAAGAAGAGAGACGATGGGAGACAAGCTTGCCAGAAGGCCGACACAGCATCCAACAGCAAGGCAAACAAGGGAGGCCAGAAGGGAGACATGAGGATGCAGGAAGGGAGGCAACAGGAGACAACCACGACATAGCGTGCACGGCACCCAATAGCGCTGGGAAGATGAGAGACAAGAAGGAAAGCCATGGGAGAAAATGTTGCCTGAAAGGAGATGCAGCATCCAGCTAGGAACAAGCAGGGAGGCAAGGGGAGGCAAGAAGCGCGAAATCAAGGAAGACAAGGAAGAAGACAACGCGATGGAAATTCCCCAAAGTTGCAACAGGCACAATCCTTGAATGAAGCCGCATGAGCCATTTATAAGTTTGTTACGAAAGACGGCCCTAGAACAAAACCATCAACAAACGTGCCTCTGGGACAATGGCAATGCCCCGCAAAGACTCTCGAAGTCTGCGCTGGTTCTCAGCTTCTACGGTGAAGTCTGTCTCCGCAACAACCGTAGGCCTCAACTTCTCCGCCAAGGCCCCAAGCATCACGGCAGCTCCTTTCGCCTCATCGTGGTGGTTCACGTATTCGCCCAAGTACTTCATGGTCTCCAAATCAGCCAGGTACTGGTCCCGGACATGTGGATGCTGGACCTTGGCGACAGCAGCTCGACTTCCCCACGTCACATCCAGATGTACTTGTGCAATCGAAGCAGACTTTAAAGGCTCATAGTTCCATGTCAGGTTCGGTCCAAAAGCTGCCAATGTCTGCTGCACGTGGTCGACTGGACTTCGAAGTTTGTTGTCTTCTTGCGCCTTGCTAAACCACTGCTGATAGCCATCGGGCAAGTCGTCTCTGAGACCAACGAATTGCATCGCTTTNGACTGGACTTCGAAGTTTGTTGTCTTCTTGCGCCTTGCTAAACCACTGCTGATAGCCATCGGGCAAGTCGTCTCTGAGACCAACGAATTGCATCGCTTTTATGGGGAGTCCGCCCAATCTCATGCCAGAGAGGTACAAGAGCTCTGCGATCAAGCGGTGCCGGTCCGGCCACGAGAGCGTGGAATCTGGAAGAAGACGGTCCACTCCGCGCAACCACTGGCCCATCTGTCTCACAGGCAAATAGTCATTCACCCTGCCNCCGGTCCGGCCACGAGAGCGTGGAATCTGGAAGAAGACGGTCCACTCCGCGCAACCACTGGCCCATCTGTCTCACAGGCAAATAGTCATTCACCCTGCCATTCACATAGAACTGAATGGCAACATCCACCACCGATTTTGCGAAAACCTTCCTTTCATCACCCAACTTCATCTCCCCATTCGTGAAGTCTGGAAAACGGGATTCTGCCATCTGTTCAACTGTTAGATCGGGAAGACTTTGGACTTGTGGGAGGGTGGCTGGGAGCCAAAGCTATGCCGGCTGGATGTCATTTCCGGAAAACAAATTCATTGCACAATGATAGTTTGCATTGCCGCTGATGTTCGTTCATGTATCTTTGCACATGTGCACTGACTGCGAATCACAAAAAATGAAATATGGAGGGGAGCTCGGTACTTTTTTCGAATCTGAGAAAGATGGGACACATCATTCGCACTTTCAATTCAGCGGCTTAATTTCCCCTATGCCAGAATGCTTCAGCATGTTTTCTTGGCAGAGGGGAGATGCAGCATTCAGCAAGGCCGGCTCTGCCTGACACCGAATCACTGGTTTCCTCTTCTTTCCATGAAGCACCGGCCGAATCCGCTGAATCCTGGGAAGTTCTTTTTTAAGAATTGAATAGTCGATAAGAAGTCAAGTTGAAAAATGGAGGACAGGGTTGCTCAAGGGGAGAATAGATCTGTCCGCACTCCCCCCATGATCCGCTGTTCTGAAGTTTGTCAAACCCGGACAGTCAGCTCTGTCTGTCCTTGGTCTCAACGCAAATCTCTCCCACTTCACCTGCCTTGCATGGCTGCGCAGTTCAAGGATCATGTGCAGGGTGGCAATCTCCAGCCGGTCTTCATGACATTGGATCTCATCCTCGCTTTTGATCTCTCACTTGGGCTGCTTTCTTTCACGGCAATCTGTGCTGCCACCAAGGGTATGAAGAAGAATTCAGGAAGGACGGAAATGGTACAGGTAGTTGAAATATGTCTAATGCTTGCAAGACAATCATGGATCTGAAACAAACTCCGCTAAATTCACAGGTCCTTTATTGTGTTGCTTCAATGTCGCAGCAGACTCGAATCCACCAAGTCAGCACCTTGTCACAGCAATCAAAGGGCCGCAGTCTTCCTAACAACATGATAATATCCTCCACATCTCAAGCTCTGACATAGTTCAAGTTTATGCAGAACAAGAAGCCGTGCCGCGAAGTTTGACTCCTGCTTCTGCACTTGGCGCAGCTCACGAGAAGCCACAATTCATGTCCCCTGGCAAACAGACTGCCAAGTTGTGGCACCAAGTTTCTGCTCGGTTTCCAGGGTCAATCTCAGATTATCATGGAAATGCCACCTATAGTCCTCCCAAAGAAATAGGATTACACAGGACTACTGCACGTGAAGCTTTGCCCTGAACTTTTTGGCAAGCAACAATCAAAGCCACAATCCACAAATCAAATCAAAGTATGCAAGCCAAAGCTAAAGTGAAGTTGCAAACACATCCAAAGAGCTCTGGGCATTTCGGCTGCATCTTTTGAAGTTTCTCCAAAGCAATACATTAAGCAATGGCAGAACTTGCAATGTTTTGTTTCACCATCCATTCATTTGTGAGAGATTTCATGGCCACACCTTCTTACGACGACAGCACCAACCTGAGACCAGGTTTCTTTGATGGGGATGTGGCTTGTGAAGATGAAAGTTATGAAAACGAAAAGGGGCACGCAAGACAAAACGGGCTGCACCTCTTGAGACATCAAGTCACAAGCTCTTTACCAGAGCCTACTTTCCCAGCTCAGCACGATAGTAGGCCCTTTCACTGCAATTTAGCCCAAGGCATGAGCAAAGGTACGAGACTACCTTACAGTACTACCTTCACATATGTTGAGCTTTTGCTTGGCACATGAGAAAACCTGTACGGCACAATGGCAGCGGGCCTCTGCAGGGCGAGGTAGCTGTCGAAGTCTCTTGTGGTCCTGAGGAACCCGCATGTCTGGTGAGGAAATGGTGAGTTCCTGTTCTTTCGGCAGTGTCTGGCAACATCTCCTGTCTTGGGACTTCGTGGCGAGGCTATCTCCACGGACCGGCCATTCAACAAGTCCTACAACGTTGCAGCAGAACCTGCTAGGAGTTTCCAGGGCCACAGGGACAAACAAGAACAAAATGCATGGATCTTGGCAAGACGTCAATGTAAAAGGTGCACGCTAATCAAGTCAAATAATGAAATCCCTTCAGTCCAGGCCATCTAGTCGCGCTACGCCCAGAAATCCCTCTGGCAGCTCAAAGTCTTCAACACCTGCCAGGTGGCTTCAATGACCATCAATTCACAGCAGCTTCAACTGAACATTTTCCCACAATGCCAACTTTGGAGTGGAATACGGGAAAGCCGGACAGGAAGGTTGCCTTGCACCAAAATACCCAGCTGCATCACGGATTTGGGCAATTGACCTCGCAGCCTCACAAGTGCAGCACTGCAAGTCTTCACTGCAAATCTTCTTATAGTATCTTGTCCCTCAATGCTCTCCCCACCTGCATAGCAGTTGTCGGGCCAGCGGATTGAAGCCCCGCACATCAACCAAAATCTCCAGAGCGTCGCCAAATCGCAGGTGCCGACTCTCCTTCTCAATCAAAACCTCGCTGTTTCACAGCTCAGTCATCGGCACGTCATGGCCCAGGTTGACAATTCAAATCTTGTGGGCATGGCTGAAGTGTCTGCTACACCAGGCCACCAACCATGTCAAGTGCAATTCAATGCACTGAGGACTGCACTGGTTTGCCATTGAACTTTCGCACAACGGGCCTGGCTGAGTTAGCTGTTCGTCATGACAGACGTCAAAACTGCAAATCCTCACATAAACCAAATCAAATCTGGGAGTTATATAGAAATCTAGTTCGTTCTGCAGGACCCAACTTGGATCTAAGGAGCAAAGACAACCACAATATTCAGGACACGTGAGGATATTTGCTGTTGATAGCTGTCTCTAGATGGGAGACATTGTATTATTCCGAACTCCTGGAAACCAAAACTCACTTCCCTTCGCACTACGCTCGGCAAATCATAGAAGTGCTTCAATTGCATTATTGTGAGAGGACAAGTACGCACTGCACACATGCACATTCACATACATACATAATCATATATAGTGATCATAGGCAAGTGCATTTACATACGTATGGAAAATCAGTCTAGCATTTATTGGAAAGACATCCAGCATTCTGTCATTTACGTGAGAAACGAACTACCCAACCGCACAAGGCGAATCCGAATAAGCGAATCCCTACCTTGCAGCAGCAGGAATGTCCAGCTCGTCAAGATTTTCCTCGAAAACTTGACATGTCCGTCATTGCTCGGATGTGTGTCCTCATGTCTATATACTGTATGCATTCTGTGCTTCAAAGGGGAGAACAGAAAATGTTTGACGAAATGAAGCGCACAACCTACTGATCCATTCTAGTGTTTCTTTAAGTATCTGATGTCTTGCAATCTGCCAGGAAAGCTTTCTTAACAAATCCGTTCAAAGCAAACATCCTGAACTGTTCCTGCAGGATGTTCGCTCTCTTGATCAAGCGATGCATGTTATGTATTTATATATACATGTACCTATATTCTAACCTTAATCTGCGCAAAGGTAGAAGCACTTAGTCAGACCTGCAAGAGCGGATCCATCCATCCACTCGACTTCGTCCACACAACACACCCAGATCAAGTTGTTCAAAGACTAGATCTGCCCAAGTCTCTAAAAAACCAACAACCTTCAAGCAGCCACTGACTGCAAAGCCCTCCGTTTTAGGATGATCCGCCTGACAGGAATCATCAAAAGCTGGGGTGCAGGTCATCAAAATCTGACTCCGTCAAGAAAGTTGGCTTTCAGGATGACACCTACCAATGGATCGATTGGAATTGACGAGGCTTATGGAAAAGGTAAAGACATTCAAAGAGTACTTCTTCAGAGATGAATTGACAGGAGCAGTGAATACTACCAGTATGCAGATTGACATCTGGATGGAGCCCTGATTGCCAACAAAAAGGAAAGGCAATGCATGGTAGCGACGACGACGACGACGACGACGACGACGACGACGACGACGACCACCACCACCACCACCACCACCACCACCACCACCACCACCACCACTACCAACACCACCACCACGACAACAACAACAACAATGAGAAGAATCACGAGCAGGAGTTAAAGAGGAGAAAGAGAGGGAATGGGGGAAGAAATGGGAGACCCCAAAAACACACACCAGGAGAGAGTTCAGCACAATGGTGGTTGAAAGGAGCCAAATGAACAGAACAAGAATTGACAAGAGCAAACTCAGGTAGCATGCGCTGAACGCTGGGTTTCAAGGAAAGAGTCTCTTCCCTTGCCTCCAGAAATCGTTGAAGGAGCCCTAGCGCCGGGGAATCCAGCACAGGCTCCTGAAGCAGTGCTGTATCTGTGGCGAGATCAAGCTCATGTGGCCGGTACTGTTTAAACATCTTTGAACCCGGGAAATCAGGTGCTCCAAGGTGCTCCTTTAATTTGAAAAAAAGCACCACGCTGCAGCCAGGGTCATCTTCAGGATGAGAGCCATAGATTGGTCCAGGCTTTAGTGGCAATTGAAAATGCACCAGAATGACCTGTGCGAAACCACTTGTCGCAACGAACTGAACACAAGGCAAAGATCGCTTCTGTTCTGAATGCTCATCATTGCTTCAAGGATCATCTAGATTCTAGATGCTGGTGGCATTGCATTGCTCACTCTGCAACTTCCGGCCTTGGGAAGTGCTGAGGATGTACTTGTCTGCGGGTACAGGCCTGCCGGTGGACCCTCAACACATCGCTGGGAATCTTTGGAGTCTTTGTCGCTGCGCTTGTCTGATTGCATTTCCAAATTTTGCATCCACCACAATTGCTGCACTGGTAGTCGCTCAATAGTTGAATAATGTCAGAATGCCCTGTGTCCAGTATGTCCAAGTTTTCAAGTCAAGAGGTGGCAACTGGATGGAACATCAAGACACCCTCAAGAAAAACATCAATTCTCAGACGCAACCGAACCCATGGCAAAATCCTGCCTTTGAGGCAGCTGTAAAGTTGACATGGTGCCTAGAAGCAGGAAATGTGTCAGACACGGCAGCGTTCTAAAGTTTCCACCATCTATGTAAGGAATACCTGCATTACTTTACTGTCTTGCCATGTCATGAAGAAAGACATTGAGCACTACATGCCACTTCACCATCGGTGCCTGCAAGACCTCCACGCCAATGCAACGGTAGGTGGCATCGCCACTCCGATGTTTTTGCCGCGTCTTCATGTAGTCTGAGGCACGCAGGCGAAACAGCCATGGTTCCTTGGAGAATGTCACAAAGGCGTTTGGCGAAATTGGGAGATGCTAAGGGTTGCAATGCTGCAAATTTCCGGCACAAAATCACCTTCACAGCTAATAGTGAAGGTTTTTTTTCCAAACATTAAGAACGATCTTACTATAAGGTTCCTTAAATGATGTTTCTCCGCATCATCCAAAACTAGACCTTGTTGGTACTGAAACCCATGGTTTTGGGGATCCCCCATTTCAAGAAACCTCCATATCATTGATATCATTTTGATCTTTTTGGGGCCGAGTTTCTCCATCATTCCAGCCTCGCAATCCCCTGCTGAGGTGGTCCAGTCCCGCCAGGCGCTGCGATACGATCGAGGTCAAGGCCTTAGGTCGATTTTTGGCACACCCATTCACCGTAGCCTTCACCGTGTGCTTCCATTTTTTTTTCCACCATCTGTTTTCCATATGTTTCCAGATTTTCGCATATGTTTCCATATATGTCCAAAAGTCCATCTGTTTTCATGAAGAATGGAACATGGATGTTCATCGATCACTTGATAACTTGGGACTGCGACCGCTGGAGGTGTTGTGTCCTGCCTCTTTTTGTGAGCCTGCCAGTGAAGAAAACACGATCGTGGCACCGCCAATACCAAGAAGAAAAAACAGGTCAGGGCATCTGACACATCAACCTTGAGATGCCAAATACCCTTCCAGCAATTGCAGCAATCCATGGCACAAGAACCATGTTTTAGCTACGTTTGAATGCAAACGTGCATTGCAAAAATGACAAATCCATGTGTTCCAACAAATTATCAAATGTATTTGAAGCTGGGTGTTCAAACAAATTATCGATTGTGTTCCAGCAAATTATCACATGTTCCAAAAATTTGTGGGCATTCTCTGGAAGAAATGCACTGTGATTTTTCAGACCAAAACACCTTTGGGTCAGCATACAGGACATGGTTTGGAAACCACCACCAAAAACTTGAGATTCTACACAGCAGCGGCATCTGGCTAATTTGGTGACAATCCGTTGGGGAAACAATAGTTTTTTTTCCGACATTTGCATTTAAATCGATCTTTATCCACAATCGAAATACTTGACACGTCATCAATGCACCAAAGAAAAACAACATCACACCATGATAGATCAACACAAATCAAAAATGGTGAAAACATGTGGGGACGGAGGGGCCAATTCGATGATCCAACTTCCAAAATAGATACCTGATTTTTTTTGATGTCAAAAATTAACAATGAAACAAATAGCAAGTGCCAAAACATTCCGTATTTAACCTGTGCTCTCGAAAAGCTGGTTGTGCCACAGACAGATGCATAAATTGTACTGCCCAGTTCGGTGTTTTGCTGGTGGGAATGCTGCCAAATTTGAAGAAACCTATCAGGGAATTTTGGTAGAGTGCAAAGGCACACATACCCTTAGCACCCAAGGGCTGCTACTTTTTCCTCTCACAGCGCCTTGAACAGTGAAGGGGCTACAACATGTAGCAACTGTACAACATGCATGTTTTTGGTAGAGAAACGTTATTTACTCTGACACCCCTCCAAAGCTTGAGTCGGGAATCTCAAAGCTGCTTTGTGAAAGTTTAGTCGCCACATTGCATGCAAGCAGTATATCGGTCCAAAATGGCCTGACGACGTGAAATTTTTCTTACGTGCTGATTCCGCTTCAGTGCTGATTGAACCATTCCACAATCCCTCATGTGGTATTTGACACCACCACCAATCAGGAAAACCTTCTCTTCCGGCACCTGGGTCTGAATTGTTCTACGCTTTGGCCTTGGTGTAGGTGGTCTTTCCTTTGATTCAAGTTCCCCTCCATGAACACGTGCTCGTTCTGGAAGATCTGTTTGCGTGAAGGCATCTTGCGTCACTCTCCTGCGCCTTGTGCATAGGGAGATCATTCCTCGCACCACTGGGATGGCCGCCAGCAGCTGTACGAGGAATAGGTATATGCTGATGTACCACATATTTGGATCTCTTCTTCAGCCTTTGCTGTAGTCATGGAGCATAGCAAACATGCCACCACCAAGCCCCTTCTGCACAGTGGCATGATGCGAAGAAGCTCTCCAAGTCGTTGACCACTGGGATACTTCAAAAGGTACCGACCGAGCCGTCGGGGTCGCATCATGTGCAATTTGGTGGGCCTTGCCATTCCGGAACTGATCTCAAACATGGCGTATTGAATTGAAGGTCTGTCCAGCCAGGCTCAAGTACAAAGCAGTACCTGCCAACCTTCGAAACTCACCGGCGTCCTCTGCAGACAACTCTTCATCTGCTGTTCGATCACCTTTTCCGGTGTCTTTTGAACTTGGCGAGCCCACGCCTTTTGAACCCTTCAGACCTAAGTCTGAAATCAGTAGATCCACTACTTGGCATCCGCTTCCCCAGTGAACCCATGTCCGGTCCACTTGATGACCCGGTGCAAATGGTTTTCTTGTTGCGCTTGTCCGCCCCATTGACCTGGTCCGATCCTTGGGAGAAGTTTTGCTTCAAAACTCGTAATCATCAGCTCGTCCAACTTATCCAAGTCTGAGCTCATGCCTTCCGCGAGAAAATCGTGGCCATGGCAAGATAAGGAAACTTGCCACTCAGGATGGTAAAACAATCCTGGAACCACCTTCACGGGGTGAAAGCCAGCAGTCGTGATTTTTGTTTCCACAAGTTCCCCCCATTGCTTTGATGCTTCCCTGGTTCCATTCATGGCCTTTAGCAAGTACCACAAGTGTCTGTCATAGACATCCTCTGGAGGAATCACGGCAATCTTACCAATACTTGCAGCATCGAAGAATGCGACGCTGACATCGTACCGCGTTACAAGTTTCTGACCAAAGGGTTGGCCTTCGCGAGCTGTAGCCGCAGCCGACAGCACCATTCTGTGTCCTTTCAATGGGGGAGTTCCCGAATGGACATCGTCACATGGACCAATGTTTATTTCTTGAGCAACACAACGGCTTCTCACGCCTTGCGGGTCATCTGGGAAAACTGTCCATCCATCGACCCACCTACTGCGCACAATTTTGAGGTGTTTCACCCGTGCTTCTTTCCAGGTGATGTTCTCCTTCAGCCTGGTGTTCTTCCATTTTGTCAGGTTCCCTGCCCCTGGCTTTCTTCACCTTATCCAAAGGGAGGGCAACTCCTGCTTCTGGCAGCACGGTTTTTCCAGTTTCCACATCTTCAGAGAAGATGCCGACAGGCATATTGCCTCCGGTTGTCTCAGCGTCGGATTCTAATCGCTTACATTTCTCTTGTGCTGTGGATTGCTCATTTCTGGTGACCTCCTCGAATCGCTTCCTGCAAGCCTCTGTGTGCCTCTTGGGATCATCCAAAGTTGAATGACAACCTGGGCAGTCAGGGTCTGGCCAAATTGGATCTGGCGATCCAGGGTTATATATATATATATATATACAATACTGATCTACTTCCCTTCTCAGTCGTACCACCTGCTTTGAGAACAGAGGTGGGTTCACCCTTTGGTTGCCAAGGAACTCCTTTGATGGCTTCGAAACGCTTCAACTCCCATCGCTTGGTTTCAGGGCGTCTCCAAGCGCTCCGACAACGTCGGATCCCTTTTCAAATTCCAATGTAGTGCTTGTCTGACTGCAAGGACTTTCCGAGCCAAACACCAATTAAACTCTGGGCGTCCAACTTGCCACTTTCATCTTGCGCCAGTTTGTAGCGTACAATCTCACATGGCTCGACGACCTGCCTTTGAACACGCGGCCTTTGAGGCGTTCGTAGGCACCAGATACCGCGTCAATTGCCAAGCAGAATGCCTGACCAACCAGGAGTAAGCAGTGCTGCCTACCTTCAGCTTATGGTCTTTGTACCTGGCTTCCAACGCATTCACGTTGGTCCGGACCTGGCGGTATACCTCAAAGATTGCCCGTTCAGCGGCACCATTGGAAGCATGAAATTCCCTGGGAGCTGTTTGATGCTGGATCTCCCTCCCGTACTTCACAGCGCTTGCTTCAGCAAGAGCTTTGGTGCTATTTTCGGCATGTGTCATCCGGATTGCTGTCTGCTGGCCGCCGAACTTCAACGCTTCAACCACTACATTGATGTCATGGTTATTCACGCCTTTTGCCACAACGCTGGCAAAGACACAACCCATTCTTTCATCCGTGACTGTTAAGACTTCCGCCTCGTCGATCGGATGCTTCAGTTCCTCAATCTTGGCTTCTTCAGTGGTACTGTTAAGGACCCTGCCCAGGTAACAATAATCCAGTGAAACTCTGGGAACTTGGCGGGGATCACCAGGTTGCCTGCGGGAAGTGGCTGTCCTCACGGACTTTCCCTGCCATACAGTGATCGCAAGGGAAGATGTGTGATCATGTGGTTGTCATACTCGGGCCTTGCTCACTCTATCAGGAATCTTCTTCGCTCTGGCAGGTCTAGCTGCCTCTGGGCTGCTGCGGCGGCTCCCCTAGATCCAGTAGATGTGGGTCGGCATCCATGAGCTCCTTGACATCACCCTCACCGGTGGCACCTCGTCGTCAAAGACTGACGCTGGGATAACCTTTTTCACAGGCTTTACAGCAGCAACTGGCTTTTGACCCGCGGCTACCCGCTAGGATTTCATCCGCGGGGCGACCCGCTGGACTAGGACTATCCGCGGGGCGACCCGCTGGTCTAGGATTATCCGCGGGGCGACCCGCTGGATGAGCGGTGCTGGAGGAAGTATTGGTGCAGCAGGGCCACCCGCATCTTGAGCCTTAAACCCTGATATAGGAAGCCAATGAACCCCTCTTTTCTTTACCAAATTGATCTTTTCAGACTGTGGAATTGCTTCCTGGATGTGTTGGGAATGCTGGTTTAAAATCATGCACTGGGTGTCGGGTCCAATTAATAACGGTCCATGTGCCTTTGAGTACTGACAACCCAACCTTGTTAGACTCAGCATATTCCATGTTGAAGCCGCTCCCTGCAATGGAAATGACACTTCTTTTCAACCCACCTGTTGTGAGCGGCCCACCTGTGACCGTTACTAACCCAGTTGTTGAACCCCCCAGTATCCACCAGCACCTCCTGCTGTCCTCCGACAGCTCCAGCGATGAACGCAGTGTCTTGTGTCGGAGTGGCGGTGACGGGCTCTGGCTCTTCAGCAGGTGCAGCTGCATTTGGGCTGCCGTTCTTTTGGCTATTTGCTTTGCCATCCCCTGTTTCTTACAATAGAAACATTCCTTATCGGCATTGGGGTTGGTCTTAGGAGGTTCCCTTACCGTCTTTGGAGGATGGTTTACCCCCTTTGTTCCCCTTTTGGTCCACCTTGCCGCCCTTCTTGCCACCCTTACCCTTTCCTTTGGGCATGGCCCCCAAATCCAGTGGCGTGGGCATCTGTTGCAAGACGCGATTCGTTCTAGCAATCTCTAGCAACTCGAAAAGTCTGCAAACGCGCACTGTTCCGAATGATGTGGTCACGGATAGATTGGTCTTGAAGTCCGTTCACCACTACACCCAAAAAAGCATTTCTTCGTCCAAAGTCTTTCCTGACTCAGATTCGTGCCTACGGATGGTTTTGTCAAATGATTCAAGTACACTTTCGATATCAGAACTGAAACGTGTGGACAGGATAAGGGACAGGACAGGGAGCCTACATATCTAGATGCTACCCTAGGATGGTATTGCTCAAACAGTCTACAATATGTTTCGAAGCCCTCACCAATGCCGCAGTTGTGAGCAATATCAAGGGCTCTTCCCCGCAACAGCATCACCAGGATATAATACAAGTGGTTTGACAATTGCTGATCTTGCAGTGAACCAGTGAAAGTCCCCGATTCACCATCGGAAACCTGCTCTGTTCGCAGCGTTCGAGGAGTCCTATGTAATTTTGAAAAATGCAGCCAACATAGGATTTGAAGATGAATGCCCAATCACTAAACAACCCCTCATCCCCTTTGAAAACTTCGGGCTTACCTAAGGACCTAGTGTCAACCAAACTGACCCCTGGGTTGAAAGAAGAACTGGGACCCTGTCCGGAACCTGTTGGACCCAATTCATCCACAGTGTCCGTGGCTATGCTAACCCTTCGCGCTCTTTCATTTTCCAAGGTGAGCACTCTGTTGCTCATTTGAGCAAGCATTTGGTTAGTTTGCTGCAACTGCTGCAGCACTTGCTGCATCTCCTGGGTCTGGGCCCCCATCATTCCCGCTTCCATCTCCCCAGTCGGCATCATCGAAGGGACGGCATCATCGAAGGGAGAGAGTGCTTCTTCCTCTGGTTCCTCCCTCCTCCTCGGCCACTGGCAGCTTGGGAAACGGCTTTGTTTGTTTCCTTGGTTTCTTGAAGCAGTGGTAGTGTGCCTCCTTGCCACCTTGGTTGCAAAGGCTAAGACTGAAGGCCTCTGCTTCTTTTCACCCTCGTCGCAGATTGAGCAGTCTGGTGGAAGGTGTCCTTGGACCCAGTTTCCAACACTGCCTCGAGGGATGAACTTCTTGATGTCCTTCCGGAACTGACGACGTTCGTGAAAGCGGCGCCTCTTCCAGACCTTTTGGAATTCCTTTAGGTGGTGGCTCCCCTCTGCGTAGCGGCCCTTCAAGTCCTGTTGGTGCGCAATCCTCTTCTGTCGGCTAGGAGCTGCTGACCTCAACCTCAAGGGCTCTCTGGGAACCGACTGCAGATGAACGGTCTTCTTGACCTTCGACTTGGGCTTTTCTTTCCTTGGCAGGTTTGGGTTTGGAGCCAATCTGACTGTTGACCTTTATGCTTCTTGGGTGACAGCCGTTCTGGTTGCTCCACTGGCCGTTCCCCTTGATAACCTGCTGTGGCGAAGCAGCTCGGGGTATTGGCCTCCAAGCGCCTTTGGACCCCTCTTTGGATCCTTTGTTCCTGTTTCTCCTTGCTGCGCTTTCTGCCCTTGTTCTTAGGCGCCGTTGCGCCTTACGCTGGGGCGGCGCTACCCGCTCCAGCCCTGGTTTTGGAGCCAAGGCCCCGCTACCATGCAAAGGCACACCTACCCTTAGCACACAAGGGCTGCTACCTTTTCCTCTCACAGCGCCTTGAACAGCGAAGAGGCTACAACATGTAGCAACTGTACAACATGCATGTGTGGGGTTGAGAATATGCTATTATTTACTCTGACATAGAGGCACAACTATGCAAAAAAAAATCGATTTAGTTTTTTTGGCCCTCCTTGAAAAACGATTCATACAGCAATGTGCAAAACGATCACAGAACAGTGATGAAACCCAAAATTTACCCATGATTTCACTTTGATAAGATTGGTATGATCATCTGATCCGAGTTTCAACATCAAAGAAAACAAGACCGCCCACACAACCACGCGATCATGACAAATGCAAAAGATGTCTCATCAAAATTTCGTCCACCAACCACATTTTCCATTTGTCTGACCAAAAAACAAATTCTACGGTCTTACAAGTCCAATTTCTTGGAAGTTAAGAACCAAATTTGCCACGTGGACAATGAAACAAAAGACCAGTCCATCCTCTGCAGAAGATCGGTCAACAAGGCACCAAACGGGGAGAAGGCATCAAATCCTGACAACATCATGCACAGATAGTTATGACGCATAAAACCAAACCTGTTGTCTTCAAAATCGGGTCGCCTCCGACCATCTTGGAATTCAAGTCGAACCACTTTGCATGATATACATGGGGTGCAATCCCACTGCTGAAACAAACAAGAATTAATGTGTAGAATCAATGTGTGTGTGTTCGCCCATGTTCAGTTTGAATTTGAGATGGCGAGATAGCAATTTTTTGAACCATTTTGAAATGCCCAACGCAACTATTCTGTCGCTCAGAAATGCCAGTTGATCTGTGGTTGCTTTCCAATGATTTCAGGCTGTGGGACGTTTCATAAACGTGCAAACAGTCATCCGTAGTTGATGATGTATTCTTTTTGGTTGCAGACCTTTGCCACAAAACAAACATAAATTGCAAGCTCCTCAGCAGCAGCAGCAGCAGCAGCACCACAACAACAACAACAACAACAACCACCACCACAACAACCACCACCACAACAACCACAACCACAACAACCACCACCACCACAACCACAACCACCACCACCACCACAACCACCACCACCACCACAACAACCACCGCCACAAGAACCACCACCACAACCACCACCACCACAACAACCACCACCACCACAACAACCACCACCACAACAACCACCACCACCACAACAACAACCACCACCACCACAACAACAACCACCACCACAACAACCACCACCACAACAACCACCACCACAACAACCACCACCACAACAACCACCACCACAACAACCACCACCACAACCAACACAACCACAACAACCACCACCACAACAACCACAACCACAACCACCACCACAACCACAACAACCACCACTACAACAACCACCACCACGACAACCACCACCAGCACCAAAACAACCACCAGCACAACAACCACCACCACAACAACCACCACCACGACAATCACCACCAGCACCAAAACAACCACCACCACAACAACCACCACCACAACAACCACCACCACAACAACCACACCACAACAACCACACCACAACAACCACCACCACAAGAACCACCACCACAACAACCACCACCACGACAACCACCACCACCACCACAACAACCACCACGACCACAACAACCACCACCACCACCACAACAACAACAACAACAACAACAACCACCACCACCACCACCACCACCACCACCACAACTACAACCACAACCACCACCACCACCACCACAACCACAACCACAACCACCCACAACCACAACCACCCACGACCACCACCACAACAACCACCACCACAACAACCACCACCACAACAACCACCACCACCACCACAACCACCACCACAACTACAACCCACAACCACCACCACCACCGCCACCACAACCACAACCACAACAACCACCACGACCACCACCACAACCACCACCACCACCACCACCAGCACCACGAGAAACATTTTCGCCCAATACGAGTAAAATGCATTTAAGCGCAAAATAAATGTGAACAAAATTACACCAGCATCGACCCCAAACAGCAAAATTCATCTCTCCGTCATGTGCATAGATTTCTTTTGGTTTCTTTTTTGGTTTGCGCACTGTTATGTCAAAATAGGAAACGTATAGAAATATTGTAGGGTGTATGTTTTCCGCCGACCTGCCCCCACCCCCGCTCCTTGGTTTTACATGAAAAAGCTTCAAAATCAAAGAATGCCAGCTGAAGCCATATTGTCACAGGCTCCCAAGATATAAAATCAAGCGTTCCCAATGGAATTGGTTTTGCGGGTTTGTGATATTTCAACACGCTCCATTTCATACAGCTCATTTGGGGGTTCACCTTATTCCCTGTATCTTATTATAACGATTCTCAAAACAATTTTTTAAAAAATAATAACTACTACTACTACTACTACTACTACTACTACTACTACTACTACCACTACTACCACTACTACTACCACTACTACTACTACTACTACTACTACTACTACTACTACTACTACTACTAGTACTACTAGTACTACTAGTACTACTAGTACTACTAGTACTACTANTACTACTACTACTACTACTACTACTAGTACTACTAGTACTACTAGTACTACTAGTACTACTAGTACTACTAGTACTACTAGTACTACTAGTACTACTAGCACTACTAGCACTACTAGTACTACTAGTACTACTAGTACTACTAGTACTACTACCACTACTACCACTACTACCACTACTACTACTACTACTACTACTACTACTACTCCTACTACTACTCCTGCTACTACTCCTGCTACTACTCCTGCTACTACTACTACTACTACTACTACTACTACTCCTCCTGCTACTACTGCTACTACTACTACTACTATTACTACTACTACTACTACTACTACTACTACTACTACTACTACTACTACTACTACTACTACAGGCA
>BGPT01001014.1:66750-91787 GCA_003297045.1 Symbiodinium sp. clade C Y103
GAGACAGAGTGGGAGACACAGTGGGAGACAAGGCCGCATCCATGTCGTGACAAGATCTCACAGAGCACTAGGAGACAGAGTGGGAGACAAAGTGGGAGAGAAGGTGGGAGACAAGGCCGCATCCGTGTCGTGACAAGATCTCACAGAGCACTGGGAGACAGAGTGGGAGACAAAGTGGGAGACAAGGTGGGAGACAAGGCCGCATCCATGTCGTGACAAGATCTNGATCTCACAGAGCACTGGGAGACAGAGTGGGAGACAAAGTGGGAGACAAGGTGGGAGACAAGGCCGCATCCATGTCGTGACAAGATCTCACAGAGCACTGGGAGACAGAGTGGAAGACAACACAAAGTGGGAGACCAGGTGAAGACAAGGCCGCATGCATGTCGTGACAAGATCTCACAGAGCACTGGGAGACAGATGGGAGACAGAGTGGGGGACAAAGTGGGAGACAAGGTGGGGGACAAAGTGAGACAAGGCAGATCCATGTCATGACAAGATCTCACAGAGCACTAGGAGACAGAGTGGGAGACACACTGGGAGACAAGGCCGCATCTATGTCGTGACACGATCTCACAGAGCACTAGGAGAGAGACAGTGGGAGATAGAGTGGGAGACAAGGCCGCATCCATGTCGTGACAATCTCACAGAGCACTGGGAGACAGAGTAGGAGACAGAGTGGGAGACAAAGTGGGAGACAAAGTGGGAGACAAAGTGGGAGACGAGGTGGAAGACAAGGCCGCATCCATGTCGTGACAAGATCTGACAGAGCTCTGGGAGACAAAGTGGGAAACAAAGCAGGAGACAAGGTGGGAGACAAGGCCGCATCCATGTCGTGACAAGATCTCACACAGCACTAGGAGGCAGAGTGGGAGACAGAGTGGGAGACAAGGTGGGAGAAGACCAGGTGGGAGACAAGGTGGGAGACAAGATCAAAATCATCTCGTGACAGGATCCAATTCTTGAAAGTCCACTAGAATCCTAACAGATAAGCTGTTTGGGGAAAAACTCCCGGCAAGATTCTCGAAACAGTGGGAGAATAGGCGTACCGGCGTGCGCCAATAAGAGACTACGAGAAACAAAGCAAACGAACAAAGAAATTGTTGCGAAACAAGGGACACGAAGCGACCAAAGCGATCAAAGGTACAATAGACCATGCGGCCGATCTTCGCTGCTGATCCATCTTCTAGGAAGCCTGATGTCCAATGTTAACTAAGACTCGGTGGCAGCGGATGGTCTCTGCGTGTATGAGTGAGTCATGCTGAAACGGCAAGGCTGTAGATTTTCATCCGTCACTAAGGGGGTTTGAACGTTGTCAAATCTGTGATTGCGCAAAACGTACTGAAGAAATCCAAAAACTGTGGAGTTGCGGCAGCCGTAGCCTGTGTATAGTGCTTCTTGAAACGCATGTTGCAGTTGTTGAATACTTTGTAACTCGATTCCTAGAAACGTTTCATTTTAAATAAAACGGTTTCGTTTCAAGCAAAACGAATTCATGCCAAACGAAAACTCACAAAAACCTACAAACGAGCAAATTCCTACAACTCAAGCTAACTAAGTCACAAGTCTTTGTGACGAAACAAGATGAGTTCAACTAACTATATGACAAGTACCTGAAAACTACAAACGAAGTCCAAACTACAAAGTATCACAAAGTCCAACTACAAGACAACTAGTTGAGCTCAAGATCGCTACACTAGCTCTACATGGGGCAAAAGCGAACCTAAATTTCACAAAAACTTTGTTGCTTTTATGAACGTGGTTGTGATTGTTTTGTTGCGTTCGGTCGCGGTCCCATTTTTGGCGTTGCCGCGCGGTCCCATGCGGTCTCAGGGAGCCATGCGCTCCCATTTTTTCGGACCGTGCTCCAGTAAACCTTGTCTCAGATGCGCCAATTGATCTACTGAGGATCACATCAGTGGACCTAAGTCATAACATAAAGTACACTAAGAGCAGCTAAGCCATTTGAAAATTGTAATCGGCATGTCGACTCCTACCGGTCATTCCCAATGAGCAGTGAATCAGCATGGTCCCCAAAACGCCATATATCCCACCTCCCAAGAGATTTCTAGGTGCGACGGCACTGATGTGTCAACATGCCGATTTTGCAAAGAGTTGTCACATAAATTGTGGTGGGTTGCAGGGAGTTGATGTTGGATTTCCTTCATCATTCCAGTTAATGCAGCTGGCACTAAACGAGCCATGAAGCGTCCGTATTGTACCGCCTCCAGCGAAAAGCAGCGAGAGAACAATTGAATCCATTCATGTCACACTCCAAACATTGATTTGTCTCAACTCATTTCGGTTTTACTTTTACTCTTTTCTAACGAGACACCTTGTCCTCCCTATGCAATCCGGTGGGAGACACCGAATCGATTTACAGATTTCTCCTGCGCCTAGACATAAGTTTCTTTTCACTCGGAAATTGATCCAAAACACTGGTTGTGGAATAGAGAAGCTCACTCTCAGAGGTTCCATCAAAAAGTGCAAGAGCAACCAGCATGAATGCATGGAAATTGGCAGCAGGTGCCAAGCGTACCATCAAATGTTCTCTGGCTGGTGGGTGCCGCCTGGAAATTGTGCTTGAACATGCTAGTGGTTTTTTCCAATAAATTGATAATAACTCTGGATGAATCACCAGTCAACGATCACATCTTAGTTCACTAGTGAAGCAATTTCGAAATCTCAAAATACGCTTCAATTCAAGTCGTCAATTCAAAAGGACAACTTGTTGATCTTGCACAATCAACCAATCTCTGCACCTTGGACACAAGATAGAGAGCACGCTAAATGCTGAGCAGCGTGTCTGGATGAATCAACCATCTGGCAGTTCATCCCGAAAATTGATTGCAGCAGGAGTGCGATGCGATAGAGTCTCCTTTTGCCAGATAGCCGCCGAATGGACCTTCGTGGGTGCCTTAAACTCAACGTTACCTTGTAGCTTCGAAGGGAAGGCTTCGAAGCCCTCTTAAGCTCCTTGAAAGGCTTGGAAGTCCCTTTAAGGTGCCTGCGAAGGCTTCGAAGGCTCCTAATCACCTGACATGAAAATGAAATGAAGCTGCATGCACTATTATCATTTGTTTCGAAAAACAAGAGTCCAACACCAAAAGAAAATTTTATCAACCTTGCCTGGTCATGTTTTTTTTTCTCGGAAGTAGTAAAGGCAACACAATGTACAATGTAAGGTGATCAAAACGGAAAGACTACCGCAGCCCAGCTTTCAGAGGTACTCCACAGTGTAATAGAGGCAGCCAGTAAGGATCTTCTCCCTGGCTCAAAAAGTAAACACCTGGAGCGTGCCATTGGAAAACCTGTTCTTCCAAATTCGCACTGTGTCAAGCCCGTGCGATCTGCATTTTCCTCAAAATTCTCATGTTCCAAAAACGAGCAAAAAATTGCCAGAAAGGATGTGGTGAGCGTTCTCGTGAGCATTCTCGAAATCATGACCACCAGAAAGGTTATGGTCACGATTTTGGGATGATGACCATGATCATCATTGCTGATTGATGACCACAAGATGACCACCAAAACGGTCATCATATGGTCATCATTTTCTCCTGCTTGACACTTTGATGACCATGCGTTGACCATGCGTTTTACCCCTTGGGCTGGAAACGACCATGTTCATCTTTCAAAAAACATAGTGGTGGGCAATCACAATTTGGAGAACAACCATGAAATAATGACCACCAAAATGACGACTTCGAGTGATAACCCCCACGTTCGAAAAAAACAAAGAAACAAAATGCCAAAACCGGCGATCCAATGTCGAAGCAGCAGCAATGAAGTGGCAATGAAGATTCCAGGAAAAATATCGCCCTTTCTATCTATCAACATGGGAACTGGGACATCCAAACCTGCTTACCAACGCAATAAATAAAATCTTTTGGAAGGTCAAGAGCGCATAGAAAATGGAAGAAAGCTCCAAGAACCTCCAGGGACAAGAGATCCGGATTGTCTTTGTTCGTTCTTGCGTTTTAGCGGCGCCGGAGGAAAACATGTCTGTAGGACACACCCCGAACAGAAATTGGTGAACATAAATTCGTGAGCACAAATTTGGCCCTTTAGAAGTAAAATCTGGACGTTCACTTCGCACATTTCTGCATTTCCAGATCAGTGGTACAAATCTTCAGAGACCAACCTCTGAAGCGAAAAAAACTAGCCCGGCGCTTGGTGATCTTCGCGAAGTTGTAGTGGCAGTGAATATGCTCGCTGTGAGGCAGTAGGAAGTCAATTCCTCATATCGAGCTCAAGTGAAGACCACGTGGTGACGTGCAGTGGAAGGTCCAGCTGCAGACTTCTCTGTCAGATGACACGCCCAGAATATTCGCTGGAAATTGAGAAAGTGCCTCCAATGCCGTTCCCACGCTCGAGGGAAGAACTCACTGACATCCAGCGGGATTGAAATGGGATTATGGTTTTTTCGGCTTGAGAAATTTGCAATGGAAAGGCTGCACCAATTCTCACTTCTCTCTGTCCTTTACTGCAATTTTTCCAATAATTGCACAACAGCATCAATGAGTCATGCAAAATCAAACGACCCAAAGATTAGTAGTTCTCTAGTCGTTGAACAGGAGGAAACAGTTGCATGTTCACTCACTGCAGCTTGAGCTCCAGGCTTCGGACAATTTGGCGACCTTGGAATGCAGAGTTTCTTTTCCATTCTCAGCCGAGCTTGCCCATGTCCCTGTTAAAGCCCAGTTTTTTTGCTCGAAATCAGCGCACTCTGGCACAAGGCCTGTGTTGCCAGTCAAATGAATGAATCTACAAAAGAAAAGAACCAAAATTGAACTTTCTTGTTGGTCCTGAAAGGTAGTTGTCGCAGATTGTGCTTTACCGAGCGCATGCGCGGCCAACATGATCACCTCCTCAGGAATTCCACGCTACCCTGCGTGAAGTTCTTCCCGACTACAATTGCTTGAGCGAATGCCCACTGCGTAATGTCTGGCAATACTTGCCCCTCTCAGGGGGCAGCCAATCTCGCTCACTCCAGAAGAGTGCGAAGATTCCAGTGTCGCTTGTTAAAGCAATTGCGACTGTTACCTTTTTCGCACTTGCCCATTTTTAAGCAATTGAGGCCGTCTGGTCATCAATAATGCCATTTTCATCTCGTTTATCATTTTCTTGCTGGTGTCATTGTGCGGAGCCTCTGAAAATCGTTTCCGCTTTTCGTGAAGTCTTTTTTTTTAACATGGACGAAGCGCACGCTGGCTCACGGCCTGCGTCGCCAATCAATACGAGACGGAACATAAATAACCACTCGGGAGGCCTTTGTAAGGGCTCTGGTTTTTGCTTCAGATTTCGGACCCCGTTTTGGGGTTGACAAGGTGGTTTATTTTTCAAACATAAGACGAACCTTTGCTTGCAGCTTGTCACATTCCTTCCTGATGAGTTTAGCAACCCGACCTGAAGCTGGAAGATACTTTGCTGAAACCGCGTGCAAATGGAACGCAATGCCAGAAGAAAGGTTATCTTCGGGATTATCAGTGCTACTGTCAGATTCCTGCAATGTCTTCGTATTGTAGACATGGCGGATAAGGAATCACTTGCTGTGCGCAAAGAAAGCGCATGGGTTCTGACAAAAAAATAAGATTCACAACGCAGACTACCCGACATGAAGATGTTGGATCCGCAGCTGAAGGTCATGGCTCCAATAAATTGTTAACTTGGAAAACAAAGTGAAATGGTTCTATCTTGGTGCATTTTAACATCCTTGCAAAGAAATTTGCGAACCCAATCTTCTAAGTAGTGGCAAATCTACTAAGTAGCGGCAAACGGATTGCTTCCATACTTGACCAAGGCTGGCCAGGTTTAGCTGGAGTCGGTAGCGGATACTCGGGAGACACTGTTGCCAATCAATCAGGTGCGAATTGCGGTTCGCAAATCCGCATGACTGCCGCTTCAAGAGAGAATGTAGAATTTGAGAAATAAGAGTTGGAGTTTTATCTCGTGAGCGAGCGCAGACTCATGAGCATCTGCTGAATAATTACTTTTGAGTGATTTCTTTTGAGTAAGAACTCTCAATAAGAACTCCTGAGTCATAACTCTTGAGTCAAGACTCCTGAGTCTCCTGAGTATTAACTCCTGAGCTGAGATGTTGCTGACATAGATCATGTATACATGATGTGCATGAGATGTATGTGACTGTGATGAAAATGTTGAGTCATGTAGAGATGTGGATGATGTAGATGGTGTAGGTGATGTAGATGTAGATGTAGATTATGTAGATGATGTAGATGATGAGATGATGCAATTGTTTTGTATGAGATGTATGTGAAGATGATGTGAGTAAGAGATGTTGTGCAGATGAAGTTGGTACTTGTTCTTTGGGAAAAACCCTTCGCAAGAGCTTTCGGGAACAATGCGTCCCATTTTGAGGCCGAGAACACGCATTCTTGTTTGTCAATGTTTTTGCAAAATCTTTTTTTTGAAGAAGGTGCTGGCAAAATGCGAAGATAGATCACAAAAAAGCGAATGAAATGCGAAATTGCGGATGTTTCCTCCTTTGCGTCCTAGAGGCTTGATTGAAGATGTCATAGCATTGCCTTCCAAAGACTTACCTGAAGATGTTTTTTTTGCACTAATACTTTCTTTGCCAGAAAATGCGAAACAGTTCGCAAAAAATGATAAGAAGACGATAAGAAATCGAAATTCAAAAAATATGCGAATCGCAAAACGAAAAAAGATGACAGAACATGATAATCAAAGATGATGCAATTTCCAGACTGTGGCTGCCTGAGTGCCTTCTAAAGGTTGAGGATGATGATGTTGCGGATGATGATGTTGACGATGATGATGATGATGATGATGATGATGATGTGGAGGATGAGGATGAGGATGAGGATGAGGATGACAATGTGGAAGATGAAGAGGAGGATGACAAGGATGACAAGGTGGAGAACTATGATCTTAGAAGGAGGAAGATGATGATGTTGAAGATGATGATGTCGACGACGAGTATGAAAAGGACTAAAAGGATGATAAGGTTGTGGAAGATGAGGTGGAGGATGATGATGTTGCGGAAAATGAGGTGGAGGATGATGATGTTGAGGATGATGATGTCAAAGGGGAGGAAGATTATTATGTTGAGAATGTTGATGTTGAGGAGGAGGAAGATGATGATGCTGAGGAGGAGGAGGAGGAAGATGATGACCTCGAGGATGATGATGTTGAGGAGGAAGACCGATCCCAAGACCGGGACCCGCACTTTGTGCCAGCCTGCGCAGTTGAAACGCACTTGAACATGTCACAAGACTCATTTGACAGGGGAAATTTTCAGCAAAAATGCCGCGGCCCAGATGTGTTAGGACCCCGTTCTGTGCGAGCCTGCGCAATCGAAACGCATGGACGTCTCACAAGAGCCATTTTACACGAGAATTTTCAACCAAAATGCGCAGGCCCAGATGTTAGGATTCCTTCTTGCGCGGGCCTGCCTAGCCGAAACGCACATGGACCTGTCAGAAGAGATACTTTCTGCGAGAATTTGCAGGCAAAATGCTGCGAACCACCCCCAGTTTGCGCGAGCCTGCGCAGTCGAAACGCACATGGACATCTCATAGCTACATTGATAGAACGATGTCAATTTGTTGTGACCGCTGTTTGCACTGGCCCGGTAAGCGCTGAGTGCACGTACACCTTGCTCTTGCGTAGTATGCGTTGTGCCTTCGCGATTGTCAGAGTATATGTTGTGATTGTGTGCACACAGCGCAAACTCTTTAACCTTAAGGCTTAAAACAAAGGAGAGCGGCCCGCTGTCAGAGTGCGCCTTTCCGATGAGTATGCCAGCATTGAGTAAGTAGAAAGCAACAAGCTTATGTAGAATGGCAATGGCACATCCATATGCATATATATAAATATATATGTATACATGTAGAGATGCATACCTACATGTAGGTATGTATTGTGGAAGAACTTTTGGCTGCAAGTCTTGTGTGTATACAGTACATATCCAAGTTTGCACATCAGGCAACAATAAATTAAGAGGACCTGAAAGCAAACCTGTCAAACAGCTAGCGAAATTGAGTTTGGCAAAAATATGCTACAGTACAGCTGCTTTTGCTCTGAAACATTGTATTGGGTCAATGAGTATCAAAGACAAATGCAATTCAATTTTGACACGGTGGTGTTGGCTTCTATGATATGCCATTATAGCAAACAGTAACAAAAAACAACACTTCCGATTGACAAAAAATTTCATTTTCTCCCCAAGCAGTACTGCATCTTCCTGACAGAGTTAGTTCCTTGCAGCAGGAAGAGATATGGTATGTTTTTCAAGGACAAGCATGCTGTTCTCTTGAAAAAATGTTGTGTTTTCAACAAGCTATCAACTCAGATTTCAAGGACAGCAGCTTGCTTCTCATAAGTCATTTTTTCAAAGAAGGTGGCATTCCCTGAGGAAGTTGTGGCATACCTCCATGCAAAATTCTCTGACAGAGAGGGCGACATTCCTCTGAGACCCTGAGATGTGCACAGCACTGCTCAAGAAAGAGTGCGTCATGTCTTCCTTATATTTCAGGAAAAATATGGCATTCCGCCCATAGGTAGTAATTCTTGTAGACAAGGGTAGCATCTCCCTAAAATAAGTTTTGGATATACATATTAGTCTTTTCAAGATTGTGTGGCATTCCTTTTGAGAAGTACTATACAGATAATCTGATGAAATATTTACTTGAGAACAATGGTGTTATGCAATATTACATTGAAAAAGAAACGCTATTCATGTGGAATCATGTATCTTCCTTTCAAACAAATAACCTAATTCATTATATGATTTTTTCAAACATATAAATGCTTTACATGCATACACAATGTTCCTGTCAAAAAGAGTGTGGCATTCCTTCCAGAAGGTAGCCTTCACGATACACAGCAATTTGTGTGAAAGAGCATGGTGCGGTTTATGTGCTTGTACAAAAAGGAACCTTTTCAAATGTACAGCAACCTTTTTAAAAGAGGGAGATGAGTCTTTAAGAAAGTGCAGTATGGCTCCATGGAATTGTCCTTTGAGCAAGCACAGTATTCCTTGTAGGAAGTAAAGAATTTTTTTTACAGGATATTCTTCAATAAACATTTGCACTTTAAGATGCCATGGTATTTCTTGAGGACAGTGCAGCATGCCTTTATGCAAGTTTCCTTGGATTTTTTATCCTTTGAACAGAGGGTGGTACTCCTTGGTTAGAAAGATACACAAACAGAGCCGCAATCTTCAGGATACCAGGCAATAACCCCTTTCCAAAGATTTTAAAAAATATCCCCCACAAAACACATTCAAAAACAACCAGAAACTTCGATAAAACAAAAAAACAAAAAAACCTGTCGGCTGGAATCCCTGTCTGGAACCCAGTGAATACTATCGAAAGCAATGAAAACCTCGAGAAAACAAGAAAAATGTTTCCCGACTCTTGACTAGGATCCCCCCACCTCAGCTGAAGAGTGTCGAAATATTTTTTCTTTTTGTTTGCTTTTTTGGTTTCTTTGGGTTTTGGTGTTTTCCATGTTTGATTCATGCCTTATTTGGAATGGTTTTTGAAAACAAATCCCTCAAAGTGCAATCTTTGGAGTAATTGGAAAATCGGGGTAAGTAGAGAACCCTCAACTTTGCTGTTTGAATTTGAGAAACATTGGAAACTGCACTCTGACAGCTTGCCGTTCTGAAAAACAAACTCTAGAAGACACCGCTCAAAAACAAATTGTTTAAATTCTCAGGCGTCAAAATATTCCAGGCGCAAGAGACTGTGCGTCTGGAAATTTCCTAGTAATTAAAACCAACTCGTCTTACAAAACACCGTTCAAGAACAAACGGGTAGATAGAGAAATAGATAAATAACTAGAAAGAGAGAGAGAGAGAGAGAGAAAGATAAATGATAAATAGATAGATAGATAGATCGATTGATAGATAGATAAATAGATAGATCGATAGATACTGGATGAACAGGTAAATAGAGAAACGGTAGATAGAAAGAAAGATTGACAGTTCGGTGCAGATAAGAGTTATCAAAGGAATCAGTTTAGTTCGAAAACTTTGGAGCTACGGGCGAATGTCCAGGGGCAGGCCCTTCACCATGGCAACAGCATAGTGAGCAAGAGCAGTTCGCGTGTTGGAGCAGTGGAAGAGAGTAGCACTTTGGAAGGGTGTGAAACATTCGCGGGTACGAAGCCTTGTGTTTTTTTGCAGGTAGTGTGGCTTCTGAGGTCGCCGAGATATGGTCTCTGTTTCCGGGGTGCGGGCCTCAATCTGGGAAAGTTGTCCGCAAAAAGTGCACAGGACTTTGGCGAGAGCTCGATTTGGATTTTGTTAAAATGTTAAACAATTTAGCGGTCTCCGAGCCCTTGTGGCAGATCAGGTTGCTCGATGCACAAAACAAGCGCCAAAAACTGAGGGTCTCGGAGGAGCGCGGAAAAGTTCGGACTGTTGACGCTGCGGGAATGTTGGTCGATTTGGTGGGGCTCTCTTGTTTTGCCGGTCTGCAACCGGCTGCGACAAGACGCACTGGCACCGCTGCACGCAGCAAAGCATCAGCAATGCTGCAGATTTTTGCTGCGCGGGAAATTGCAAGTGCGCAACAGGTAGTTTTTGACCACCTAGCTACTCTTATGCTGTGTGGGGTTGCAAAACGGGGTTGCCAAACGCATTGCAGCAGCTGCGTGAACAGAAGCGCTTGGTCGCAATTCATCCGTTCATACCATGCATTCCATTCCATTCCATTCAATTCCCTTCCTTTCCATTCCATTCCATTCCATTCAATTCCCTTCCTTTCCTTTCCATTCCATTCCATTCCATTTCATTTCCATTCCATTCCATTCCATTTCCATTCCATTTCCATTCCATTTCCATTCCATTTCCATTCCAGTCCATCCCATTTCATTCAATTCATTCCATTCATTCATTCATTCCTTCATTCATTCATTCATTCCTTCATTCATTCATTCATTCATTCATTCTTTCATTCATTCTTTCATTCATTCATTCATTCAATCATTCATTCATTCATTCAGTCAGTCATTCATTCATTCATTCATTCATTCAGTCATTCATTCATTCAGAGGTTCATTGATTCATTGATACATTCGTTTCATTTTATTTCATATCATGTCATTTTATTTCATGTCATTTTCATTTACATTTTCATTTTATTCCATTCTATTTCATTCGTTCGTTCATGCATTCATGCCTTCTTGCATTCATGCATTCATGCATTATGCACTCATTCATTCATTCATTCATTCATTCATTCATTCATTCATTCATTCATTCATTCATTCATTCATTCATTCATTCATTCATTCAGTGATTCATTCATTCATTCATTCATTCATTCATTCATTCATTCATTCATTCTTTCATTCCTTCATGCATTCATGCATGCTTGCGTGCATGGATTCTTGCATGCATGGATTCATGCAGTCATGCATTCATGCGCTCAGCCAGCATGCATTCATGCATGCATGCATTCATGCTTTCATTCATCAGTCATTTATTCGTTCATTCGTTCATTCACTCATTCCATCAGTCCTTCACTCATTCACTCATTCACTCATGCATTCACATTCATTTCATTCCATTCCTTCCATGCATTCAGCTCAATCCATGAATTCCATTGCTCCGTACATTCCATTCATTGAATTCATTGCATTCCATTCAGTCCATTCATTCCGTTCAATCCATTCGTTCCATTCATTCCATTAATTGAATTCCTTCCATTCATTCAATTCATCCCATTCATCCCATTTATCCCATTCACCCCATTCATTCCCTCATGCCAGTCATCCTTCCATCCGTCCATTCATCCGTCCATCCGTCCATCCATCCATTCCTTCATTCATTCGTTCATTCATGCATGGATGCATGCATGCATCCTGTTTCACATTCATGTATCTATTCATTTATTTCTTCTTTATTCATTTATTAATTTATTCATTTATTCATCCATTCATCCGTATACCCATGCATGCATTCATCCATTCATCCATTCATCCTTTCATCCAATCACCCATTCATGCATTCATCCATTCATCCATTCATCCTTTCATCTATTTATCCATTCATCCATTCATCCACTCATCTTTGCATCCTTTCATCCATTCATCCATTCATCTATTTATCCATTCACCTATTCATCCATTTATCCATTCATCTATTCATCCTTTCATCCATTCATCCGTTCATCTATTCATCCATTCATCTGTTCATCCATTTATTTATTCATCTCTTCATCCTTTCATCCATTCATCCATTCATCTATTCATCCATTCATCTATGCATCCATCCATTCATCCATCCAGTCATTCTCATTCGTTCATTCATTCGGTCATTCATTCATCAATTTTCCCAAAGTCTTGCATTCATTCAGTAGTTTATTCGTTGAGAACCAAAATTTCCCAATTCACGACAATTTCCTGTAATTTGTTTTTTCATTTGGTCACTTTGGTCGTGTTATATTTTCGAGACTTGTTCCCCGGCACGTGCCGGGCATTACCTTGTATTTTGATATATCCGTTCTAAGATTGCATGGAGGCATTCCAACAACAAGGCATTATAAGTCGTAGTCTATGTTTTGGCAAAATCACACCGTTTGAAGTTCAAGACCGCATTTATACATGTGTTGAGTCTTTGCATATGTGTATATGCATATATTTGTGCCACTTTATGTGGACGTGAATATATGTGAGAGGGGCATTTCCACAGTATCAACCATATGAGACATGACAACACGAACGCTGAAACTGCGTTTGATACCAATAAACACGTTTACATGTCCAGAATCGGAGTAAAATAACAAGAAACGTGAAAATAAAACGTTTGTGGGTATGCGTATGCTTGGTACCAATAAGGACGGTTACAAGTGGGGAACTGAAAGGGAACAAAAAACAATTTTAGTGCCTAGCCTCTAAATGATTCAACGTGCATACATTCGTATGTCCGTATGTGTATATGTGTAATTATGTGTATATGTGTACATGCGTAAATGTGTTTTGCTGTATTATGTAAATGAGACCGAATAAATTTCCACAATGTCAAACATACGAAAAACGACAACAGGAATGTTGGAACTGCGTTTGATACCAGTAAGTACGATTATGATTCCAGAACGGAATAGATGAATGCCAATTTCATGTAATTAACGTTTAAGCAATGAAGGGTCTATACGTGCGTATGTGCGTATCTGTCTGTGTATTTGGGTATTATTTGTTTGACTGTATGTGGATGTGTATTTACGTGAACCTGAAACTTCCATAATGTCAACCATGCGAAAAGCGACAACACGAACGCTGGAATTGCGTTTGATACTATCAAAAAAGGTTACATTTCCAAAAATGGAGTAAGACAAATAAAACATTGTTTCGTTTCTGCGCAGATTTGCGTTTACAAACATACCCTACACTTTTAAATCTGCATTTGTGGGTATGCGTATATGTGTATGTGTCTATGCCTGTATGTGAATATGCATATATGCAGACTTCATTTTTGTGTTTTACGTTCTTGACCTTGGATCTTGAAAACGTCATTGGGGTTGCAAAATTTGGTAAATTCTTGAACAACAGACGTCATGGGCTATTCTGGTCATCTCATGTTGTCGGTCAGGACACACCGGGCATGCAGAAAAAAGGGTTTGGTTTGAGCGCCTGGTTGTTACACATTTGTTACATTGTGGATCTACATGATGTGATTTGAACCTCACGGAAAAATCGAGTTTGGGTGGAAAGGTTTTTCATTTGGTAATTGGTTGCCGCAACAATCCTATCCAAGGACTGGCTATATTATCATCACGTAGTTGGACACTGTATGATACTGTATGATGGGTTTCCGCACAATGCTTTACTGAATCGTTGTCCGTTCGACACGAACAGGCAAAAACGATCTGCTGTGATCACCTCGACATTCACATCAAATTCCGCAAACAAAACATATCCGGAAAAAACAGCGAAACAACGACTCCGTGTCATTGAAAATACACCAAGTCACAACATGTCAAAACATTCCAGTTTTCATGTCTAGTATTTGAGGCACAATATTTTCAACAAAACAAAAAACATATATATTTTTTGTTTTCGTCAATCTGTGGAAAGTGAAATCTTCCCACCATTTGATACAGTACTAGGTGTGTTTTATTTTCAAAAAACATGTTTGGCCATCAATGGGTTCAATGAAATATAAAAAAACATTCCGCAAAAATTCACATTTCTGCCTTATGACAACCTTTTGGCACCCAGACATGCGCATGTCTCTGCATGTTTTGTCCATCTCTGCATGTCCATGTTCGCCGCTCTTTCTCAGAACCGGGTTGATGACAAATCGCAAGACATGTTCGTATCCACAGGAAAAACAAGTGGAAATATGCATTTTCAACAGTAACACCTGAGCAATGATATACATACATACATACATACCTACCTACCTACCTACCTACCTCGTTCGTTTTCTGGCCACAATGTATTCCACAAAAGGGCGGCGACTCCGGCAGTTTGCAACAGCGTTGGCAGCCACCCAGGTGCATCACCTGTTGCCGAGCACTTCAGCTGTCCCAACGTTGGCACAGCGCGTGGACAACGCACGGAAATTGCGTGAAATTTATCGACCAGGGTTTGCCTTCCCAGCTTGGAGTGTGGATGATTTGCAAAGCGGCAAACTTGAAGAACTGGCCCAAAGGGTCACTGTGTATTATCCCATGGAAGCAGATTCCATGGAAGTGGAGGAACTAGTTAAACAGCGGGAACCTGTGAACATTGGAATGAGACGATTGTATGATGAGGGCAAAATGAAGGAGTATTTTGGTTACAGCAGAGGTGCTTATCACCGAAGCTCGCCAGAAAGGTTGATGCCAAATATTGCAATCTACTGCAAGACACCGATGCAATTCGGAAATCAGCGGGAAGAGGTTCATGTGGTCAATGTGATAGGATTTGCGTTTGATTCTCCGCAACAACCTGACTATCAACACTTTCTTCGCCATAAAGGAGGAATCCGAGATCTGATTGAAAAGATGAAGCAGATGTGGGAATATGTGTTTTTTTGTGCACAAAACGAAAAGTTGGACCACGTTTACTTGCCAAACGTTGGTGGTGGTGCGTTCTTTGCAGGTTTGCGGGAACACTGCAACTATGAATGGCTCAAACGTGAGTCTTTGGAGCCTGTCCGGCAAAGATATCCGGATATTGAGGTTTTTGACTTACCTCACATCCCTGCTTGGGTCTTTTCTGATGGACGACCGTCTCTGAAGTGCAGTCTGCTTGTGAATGCCTGGGACCCTTGGAGCATAGTGGGAAATGGCAATGAGGGTGACAATAGCCTGGATGGATTTTTTGGCAGGTGCACTGCCATGGCATTGTTGTGTTGGCCCCAGACAAATCCATATATGTCCTACCAAAAAGTACCTGCTATGTCAGCTTGAGACAAGAAACAGCTTGAAAGGGCCTTCAATTTCAGAGGAATTGTTCGACCCCGTTCTGCACTCTGCAGTCCCTGGTGAACAACTTGTGCACATTTGAAATCCAATGGCTCCATTCCTGACGTCGCATTTCATGGGACTTCTGGACAAGGAGGAATTCTGCAGGCTGGGCCACCAGAGTGAGCCTGGCAGGCTGACCCAACACCCAACATGTTGCAACGAGGATTTTTGAGATGGAGTTGCAGGAAAAAAACATAAATTGGGCATTGAGGTCGGCCGCCCATTTAGGTCACAAAAGATTGTCAAGATAATTTCAGCCATTCCATTTTTGGGATCCATGGTTCTACACTTCAGCCAATCATTTCAGCCAGATAAAGCCACCATGTTGTTTTTTTTTTTTAACAGATGTCATTGCCTGTTGGACAAATACTGCTTCTTTGCCCTCGCAACAAGTCCTTCCCCTTCTGTGCCGGTATGTGAAATGCACAAACACACATGCATACGTAGTTGGATGGATTCTATGAGCTGACTGACCTAGTCCCACAGTTTACCAAGGGAGTTTGTAATCAGGGTAGATGCATTCTTGAAAGCAGCAATATGTAATTGTGAACTTGACTTCCGGGCTGCAGATGTTTACACTTCAATACGAGAGAAGCACGCCAGTCGATCTGTTCGCGTTGCGCTCATGGGCGTGACGGATGTCGAAGGAGCCTTGGGTGACTCAAGGGGCAACTCGGCGAAACAAACATTTGCAATTCTTTTCTACATTTGGCGCCTCCACTAGACAATCAAGACATGCGTGTGGAACCATTTTTTCCCGAGAGCGTCTGAGCGAAGGGTTCTTCTAAAAGTTGGATCTGCACATCTTGACATTTTCACATTCTCACACCTTCACATCTTCACATCTTCACATCCTCACATCTTCACATCTTCACATTCTCACATCTTCACATCTTCACATTCTCACATCTTCACATCTTCACATCTTCACATCTTCACATCTTCACATCTTCACATCTTCACATCTTCACATCCTCACATCTTCACATCTTGACATCTTCACATCTTCACATCCTCACATCTTCACATCTTCACATCTTCACATCCTCACATCTTCACATCTTGACATCTTCACATCTTCACATCCTCACATCTTCACATCTTCACATCTTCACATTCTCTCTCTCTCTCTCTCTCTCCCTCTCTCTCTCTCTTTCTTCTCTCTCCCCTTTCTCTCTCTGCTTTTTCTTCTTTCTCTCTTTAGGCCGCGGGCAGTGCCGACGAGCCGCCACGCAACGTCAACCCTTTTGCACGAAAATGAGGTTGGATCGTCAAAAACTGAGGCAAAATTGCGATTTCAAGGCGTCGGCGGCAACCCTTTTGCACGAAATGAGGTTCGATCGTCAAAAACTGAGGTAAAATTGCGAGTTTGAAGTGTCCGCGGAAACCTTTTGCGCACGAAATGAGGTTCGATTGGCAAAAACTCAGGCAAAATTGCGATTTCAAGGCGTCGGCGATTTATTTGTGTGTAAAAGTGCTTGTGTGTAAAAGGGTTGGTGTGTAAAAGGGTTTATGTGTAAAAGCGTCTGTGGTTACAAGCATCTGTGTAAAAGCATCTGTGTGTAAAAGCATCTGTGCGTAAAAGGGTCTGTGTGTAAAAGGGTCTGTGTGTAAAAGTGCTTGTGTGCAAAAGTGTTTGTGTGTAAAAGGGTCTGTGTGTAAAAGTGGTTGTGTGTAAAAGTGCTTCTGTGTGTAAAAGGGTCTGTGTGTAAAAGTGCTTGCGTGCAAAAGTGTTTGTGTGTAAAAGGGTCTGTGTGTAAAAGTGGTTGTGTGTAAAAGTGCTTCTGTGTGTAAAAGTGCTTGTGTGTAAAAGGGTTGGTGTGTAAAAGGGTCTGTGTGTAAAAGTGTTTGTGTGCAAAGGTGTCTGCGTGTAAAAGCGTCGGTGTGTAAAAGCATCTGTGTAAAAGGGTCTGTGTGTAAAAGGGTCTGTGTGTAAAAGTGTCTGTGCGTAAAAGTGTTTGTGTGTAAAAAGTGCTTGTGTGTAAAAGGGTTGGTGTGCAAAAGGGTCTGTGTGTAAAAGTGTTTGTGTGCAAAGGCGTCTGCGTGTAAAAACGTCTGTGTGTAAAAGCATCTGCGTATATTTATTTGCGCCTTATACGACATCTTCTTTTTTTGAGACATCGTCATATATTTCTTTCTCTATGTTTCATGCTATACGATCTTCACACTTACATATCTCTCTATACTTCTCTTCGCTCTCGGGCCATCCGTCGTCTAGTTTTATACATCCACAGCGCTTCGCTTGAAAGTGCCACCAACACTCAGCAGCAGGAAGGAACAAGAGTAGGTCAGATGCCCATGAAGGGAAGGAAGGAGGAAGAGAAGTTATATAACTGGTGAAATTCCATCACGTGTTGTGGAATTTCAGGCAGAGGAGGAAGCGGATCAAAACGGATCATGTTGGCAGAGACACTATGCTGAGCTTGGAAGGTGTTGCGCTGGATGGCCTCAGAACTTGAAAAGGCAGCGCGCATGCGTATGGACAAATAGTAGTGACAGCCTCGAAGTAGTTGGACCACCGCCCACAGATGGCCGTGGCGTTTTTGCTGTTTTTTGTTAGTTTTGCATTGGTTTTTACAGCATTTTTGTGTTTCTCGCCGTGNTTGAAGCTCCCATTCGAAAGCGTATGTCATCAACAAAAAGTCTTCGTGAAGCCAGGGAAAAAGGTGGACATTGGAACCCAAGTCATCGACAGAACTTGGGTAGAGATGAAGACATGGCTGGGACGCAAATATCCTGCGAGCATTAGGAAAAACAAACACCGAGTCAAAGATCCAACACTGGACAAGTTAATCTACCAATTTGTCTATAGACAAAGTTTGCTGCCGTTGAAACCGCCGCAGTTTTTGACGCAACTGCGCAGACTGCTCAAGTCTCAAGTCGAACTGAGAGGAGATGGAAAAATTGAAGCTGCGCACAGATTCCACCCATTGCACAGACGCCACCTTGGTGATGATGATGCTGATGATTTTGATGATGATGATGATGATGATGATTATGATGTTGAAGATGATGTTGAAGATGATGATAATGATGATGATGATGATGATGATGGCTATGATGATGATGATGGCTATGATGATGATGGTGATGATGATGGTGGTGATGATGATGGTGATGATGATGATGATCAAGATGCACAAAATAAAGATTTCANATGATGATGATGGTGATGATGATGGTGGTGATGATGATGGTGATGATGATGATGATCAAGATGCACAAAATAAAGATTTCAGACAGATTGATGAATGAAACCCTTAGTTTGGGGGAAAAAATGAACGATTTTCTTCGCAGCCCCATTGGTTTCTATTATGACAATATTTCCCCCACTGTAAACGGGCATAGAACATGTGAAACCAAACACTATCCCTAAAACCCCCTGTAATTGCGTTATTCAAACAACATGAAATCATTAAAATTCCTAATTTTCACTACGGCCGCCTATGAGCGGTGGACCTAGTTACAGCAGTAAGACCAGGGGGGCGAGGCAGTCACAGAAGATGTAGCACAACGCGCCTGACACAGAATTCAAAAGAAGTGAAAAGATTGTAGCGGCCCAAAAAAGAAGCACTTTGGCGTCGAGGCCAGATGGGGTCAACAAGGCTGAACAACTCAGAATCATGCTGTCTTCATTCACAAACCAAGAGGCTGGCGCAACAAAGCTCAAAAGTTGCACAGCTGAGTCCTAGGTTTGAGTTGTTGATTTTGGAAACAAAAAGGCTTTGCAGCGCCTACCATTGGCCTCCTCCTTGTTGCTGCACAAGGCATGCAAGAATCATGCAAGGAAGGCGATGGAAAGGTCTTGTCGATAATGCGCTGCTTTGATGCTGACAGAGCGCTGCGCATGGAGTTCTACTATTTTTTTTTGGCGTTCCAGAAATTGAGCTAAATCAAAAAAAAATTCAAAAAGAAGTTAGGATTAGGATTTATTGCAGACAAAACGGATCAAAACTCATAACACCATAATTTTGCGTGTTTTGGCAAACTGAGGACAAATGTTGGTGGTTACAATGTCCTCCTGCGCCCCTACCTGCAGGGTCACGACTATTTGCAATGTACTTCCCATTCCTAAACACAATGTCAACGTGCAAAAAACATTGTAACGCACAGTATTTCTATTGATCACAGAAATCAAGCTATCACAGAAATCAAACATCGCAAGAAAGATGCGCAAAATCAAAGCAGTGTTGGGTCCCATGTCTGGTATGAGAGTCCAAAATGAAGAACACCGATTTCCCCCGATGCTAGGGTTGTTTGGCGTGACTTTGTTAAGGCCCTCTGATATACCAGCCCACTTTCACGTCCGTTGCAAATGAGGGCGGATTTGGCAAGCATTATCTCCAAATCACCATGTTACTGGTGGACATGAATCTTTTCATTTTTTCAAAAGTTATTTTTCTCAACCATGGGATCTTGGGGTACTCTATTTTTTCAGAGAAACCCATAGATTTTGTGAAGATTTTGGCACAGCTTCCGCAATGTCTGGCGCTTGAGGAGCTGATCAACTGAATGACCTCCGGCGACAAATCAACGAGCTGCGCGATTTCTTGGAGGTGCACTTGTCTCGTCACACAGAACTTCTTGAGAGTTTGCAGGAGCCTCATGGTATAGAGTCTATGGGGCAGATAGAGGTTGACTTGCCGACTGAGCCTGAATTGGCTGAGGGTGAACGTGAAGTTAAACAGCCTCCCCAAGAACACCAAGAGACAGACAAGAGGACTGGCTTTGCCGATCGACAGAGAATGTTGTGGAGTAGCTCTGTTGTGGGAAGAAGTTCGATCGTTTCAGCAAGCATGTTCCATTTCAAAGCCAGGGCACAGATGCAATCTCTCAAGCTGCGTGCCAGTAAGCACAATCCGGCTCAGAATTCTCAAGAATTCGGCTGGCAGTCACTCGTCCGAGATCTGGTATTCTCCCCGCTCTTCTCAGCCATCATCACTCTGCTGATTCTCGTGAACGTAATTTTACTTGGTGTGGAAGTAGACCTTTACGCATCGCTGGATGTTGGCCAGGAGGTACCAAGTTGGTATGGAACAGCAAATGCCATCATTGTGGGCATTTTTGTTCTGGAGATCGGCTTGAAAATCTTTGCATTGGGATGCCGCGATTTTTGGCGTGGCAAGGATGCTGCTTGGAATGTGCTGGATTTCACCATCGTTTTTATTTCAGTCCTTGACGTGGTGCTGCAGTTGCTGTCTTCCACCTTGGACACAGGCATCGCCAGCCTGGTGAGGGCCATCCGGATCGCCCGTGCACTTCGGGGCATCCGACTCATTCGAATCTTCCGATACATTACAGCTCTCAGAACCCTGGCGCTATCCATCATCAGCACGTTGGGTTCTTTGTTTTGGACAATGGCTTTGTTCATGCTCATGTTTTATTTCTTTGCAATTGTTCTTACGCAGCTTGTGGCCGACAATTGTCGATTCTTGAAAATGGATGGAGACAGCCTGGGCACTGGACCTGTGTGCCAAGAGATCTTACCAAAGTATTCATCAGTGCCTGAGAGCAGCTGGGATTTAAGACCTATGGTGCTGGGTGTGTGCGGAGTGTGTAATCATTTAACCGCAAGGCGGAACCGGTGTGGTTCATGAACTTATACATCAAACTTACAAACAACATCCACGAATGAATAGGCCCACTAGCAATCCTTTAACAATAATTTATAGCTTTGTGCTATCCCCAAAGGTTTGTTTTGTCTAAATCGGTGCAGTGAACCTACCCTAATACCTTCGCTCCAGCCTGATAAATCACCAAGGCATGCTGACCTTGTTCATGGCGATTACGAATGGTATCAGCTGGGATGAAGCCATACGACCTCTTCGCGAAGTTTCCAAAGTGGCCATCATGTTCGTTATCGCCTACGTAGCACTTGCCGTGTTCGCTATTCTAAATGCGACTTGTCCGTATGATCTAGAGTAGCTTTTGAAAATCAAGCAGGAACCATGAATAGTTTCACGTGGCTAGGCATGTTAGCCCTTGCAATAGGCATGCGAGCCCTTGCAAAGTGTTCAACTGTGTGTGGAATCTCTTCTTTTGCTGAAGTGGAGCAATTGTCAAAACCGTTGGCCCAGGGCCCAGGCGCATGCTTTTCCATGAGAGATTCTTTGGGTGTGTGCTATGCTGTGTGCCTGTTTGGCTCTCTCACAAACACTCGATTTGCAATGGCAAAGCCATAGATGGGTTTGTCCAAAAAGGGGTCTACCCCAAAATAGCCGTTGAGATTATATGCAGCAGGAACCCGAGGATAAACCATGGGATTTGAGATACCAGTTTTTCGGACAAGCCGAGCCTCAGTTTCTTCCCCAGTGACACTTGTCTTTCAGTAACTTGGCATCTCCATCCGCCAATCTCAGGTCGTCACTGGAGACTCCCAGCTTTATTAGTACCAGCTTTCGTTGAGATCATTGTGGAGTTTTGTCCACATCGTAGGGGAATGTGTTCAAGACAAGTAGAGGAAACCTAAAACTTTATGCTGTTTCTAAAGTTGCCTATGGTTGGATTGCTCGCGCTTCCCCGTTGACTCTGTCTAAAAAGTTGCCGAGTTCGGCGCACGCCGGAAGCGGCCGCATTCGCGCGGGGTCAGTCTGGTTGCGTGCTGCTTTGCTTGGCTGGGGCTTGCATCTTGATGTGTTGTTTGCCACGCAACTTGTGGGATTTTTTCTCGCTTGCAGCGGTCTTGTGCTTTGACATGGTCTACTTGTCGCGGCTCTCCTGCCCATGCCTTTGATTTTTGGTTGGTTTCGCATGGCTGGGACCGGACGGCTGAATGGAAGTGGACTCATTCTGATTCGGGTTGCCGTTTGGATCTTTCTTCCGCTGGTGACATGGGTCAGCGTCAGCATGTTGTTCGTGACGCTTGGCGTGCTTGGTGCTTGCGTCGTCACATGGCGTCCGAGCCTTGCAGATCTGGAACGATCGGTCAGAGAGAGGCGGCTGCAACAATGGCATGATCGAATCACCAATGACATAAAGTATGCTTCTAAATGGTTGAAAAGTCGAAACAAACCTCAGAATGTTCAGATCAATGTCCAGGGTGACGCGGTGCCGGATCCGAACAGGGCTGTGCAGCACCTGCGAAATTTTTGGACCAGTTTCTGGAAAGAAAGCGATGAGACATCACCACGTGATCAAGACTCTTGGGTTCCTCCCACGGCTATCATGATGAAGGCCCAGGCCATGGACAGCCATGGGCTGGAGCTGATGGCTGGACAGGAGAAGAGCTTGGCGCTCTACCCCTGGGGGTCTGGGAATTGTTTGTTGACCTGACTGCGGCTTGGCTTCAACAACCACCTGTTCCAAAAGTTCTTCTTCAGGCCCGGGCGGTCTTCATGCCTAAGCCTGGTAAAACTGTCGAGGGACTTTGCAAAGTTGCCGATGTTCGACCAATCACTGTGCTCTCTGCCTGGTGGCGGACTTGGCTCAGTGCCTGGCTTCACACTTCCCACATGCCCGACTGGATCTCAGAAGTTTTGGATGAATCAGTTGTGTATGGCAAGCAATCAGACGCACAAATCAGCGCTGCGCTGCGGCTATTCTGGATGCATATGGACGACACGGCTTCATGGCTTCGCTGGACTTCACCAAATGCTTTGATCTCCTCCGGCCTAGTGCTTGCCGCGCCCTTCTCAAACAGAATGGCTTTTGGCATCTGATGAGCGATTTGTGCTGCCACTTTTGGACAAAGCATGTCCGATGGTGCACCTGGCAGCAAGTCACGGACTCCACTACAATGTGTTCTGGACACATGGCGGTACCTCAGGGCGATCCTTGGGGCCCACTCATGGCGGCTTTGTATCTCAGTGCTGGCCAGAGGTACATTCGGAAGCTCCTTCCGCATGTTGATGGTGCGGCCAGTAACTACATGGACGGCAGATCCTTCACAAGCACCACGGCCAGAGGATTGGTTGAAACAATCACTGGTTGGGCTGGTTGGTCTGCGAAAACAGGCCTTCGCGAAAGTGACAAAGGNATTGGTTGAAACAATCACTGGTTGGGCTGGTTGGTCTGCGAAAACAGGCCTTCGCGAAAGTGACAAAGGCCAATGCACGGCCAAGTCAAAAAAACAAAAGCCTGCTCTCCTCGAGTGTTTGCACAATCAGAACATGTTTGTCCAGGAAGCTACTTTTCTCGGGGTGGCCACTCGTCGGGCACCTCATCGCAACAGTGACAAGGAGGATAGTCGCGTGGCTGCGACTTGCACTCAGTATCAGCTTCCTGCTACTCTCCGGCTTCCAGCAGAAGAATTTGCTTTCTACTCTCGCTACTTTGCTATCAGCAAGGTCACATACGGTTGGCTTGGTCGCTCTCCTACGAAAGGGCTCTGTCAGAGGCTGTGGGCTGCCTTGAAAGCGGGTCAAAGGGTGACCCACATGGCAAAGTAATGGGTTCGTGCAGTGGTGCATGGAGGATTGAACCGTCTGGATGTTCTTGCTGCATCGAACCTCTTGCGGGTCGTCTACGGCCTTTGGAACAAAGGGCAAGCCACTTGGAACACCATTGCTGGTACGCCTGTGGTGACGCTGAGAAAATGGATGAGAGATAGGGGTTGGAATGAAGCGGCTCCTTGGCACTGGGCTAGGGACTTTCGGTTATCCATCAACTTCTCTGAACCTACTTTCCACATTGACCTTGGTAAGCACTTGCTAAGGGATGGATGGCGGCTGTGGTGTTGGGATCAGGTTCTTCACACCAACAGACATGAGGTGCGTGACTTGCACCACACAAATGCTGAGGACCTGCTGTCATTAGATTGGNGTGTTGGGATCAGGTTCTTCACACCAACAGACATGAGGTGCGTGACTTGCACCACACAAATGCTGAGGACCTGCTGTCATTAGATTGGAATCTGATTCGACAGGTCGCTGCGACCAGTGCAGGTTGCAGAACAGTTTCAGTTGGAGCCAGTGTGAGGCAAGAGCAGTGTCCTTTTTGTCAGGGTGCTCTTGGGACCTGGCATCACCTGGCATGGGAGTGTGGTGCCATTCCTGTTGCTAATCTGAGGCCACAAACGCCTGCTACTTCTTGGAGGTATGGATGGGACAACAATCCTGAGATCCTTAGGTACCTTGGATAGGTACAACAAGTTCTGTCGAACGCCATCTACGGAAGTGGTGCTGCTGACGATTCGGCTGCGGCGGAGGGCTCTAGCGGCATTGGCGCTTCGGCTGCTGCATCTGCAGCAGCTGCTGGCTGCGCCTAACTGAGGGGCACCCCTGCGTGGTGCGTCAGTTTGGTGGCAACTTCACGACTTCAAAGAGCAACCTGTTCGTAGGATTGACTGGCATGCTACTTGTAAGTTTGCTGCTTCCTGTGCAGTTGCAAGGACCTTGGCTTTGTGCTGCCACTTTCTCTCCTGCTGCCCTTGGTGGTCGGATGCCTCTTCGTCCTTCTACCACGTGCATTTGGGATGGTTGCACTGAACTTGGCACGTTTGATCATATTGCATGGGAGTGTCCTCGTCGCTCTTGTAACATACCTAAACCTGCCGAGTTTTATCTTCTCGGTATGGTTGGGTCGTTACAAATCAAGATTGTGACATTGATGCTGTGCATGGTTGGTTGGTTCATGTGCAAGAGACTCTTTGGTCCC
>BGPT01001014.1:105045-134972 GCA_003297045.1 Symbiodinium sp. clade C Y103
CACCCTAAACCCCATGTCCCCTGTCCCCCCCCATAACCCTAAAGGTGTGTGTAGTCATGGAAGCAAGTCAGAGTGGATAAGTCCCCACCCTAAACCCCAGGTCCCCTGTCCCCCCCATAACCATAAAGGTGTGTTCTGAAGTGATGCTCCTGAGTGTGTTCTGAAGTGATGCAAAATGTGTGTGTTCTGAAGTGATGCTTCTGAGTGTGTTCTGAAGTGAGGTTGTTACCTACAAAAGCACTGTGCTTGTCACAAAAATGAGCCTCATGCATCCGAAGTAGTGCGCTTGCCACGCTAAATCATCATCATGTCCCAAATCAAAAATGACAGGTGTTCCACAAAACGAGACTTTCGATCCTCCCACGCGTCGTCCAAAAATAAGTATTGTGCTTGCCACGCAAAATGACTTCCGAAACCACCTCCCATTTCGACCCACGCCTTCGAAGGTTTTTAATAATGTCCCAAATGTGCCACGCCTGACACAGGCAAGAGTGTCCGATGTCCTGCACCTGTCACGCAAAACAACGTTCCAGACTTCAAATGTCCAGAAAATACCACGCCTGCCACCAAAAATAAACACAAGTCAAAAAACGAGCACGACACGTTGGTAAAAGTAGATCTTCGGAAGAGACAAAACTGTGCACGCACTTTGTACGAGCCTGCGCAATCGAAATGCACATGGACATCAGAAAGGAACTTTTGTGGGAGCCGGTGCGGACAAAACTGGGCCCACAGCGAAAACCCTGATTGAACCCCGGCCTTTTACTCCTACTGCAAGAACCCCTCAGTGTGAACGCAGTGTTTGGGGAAAAGAATCAACAACCCTCTCGGCTTCCGAATTCTGAGCCCAGTGTCGCACAGGCACTGACCCACGCTAAAGATTACAAACCTTACACCAATCGCTTAATTTTGTGCCAAAAACATTGGAAAAAGGGAAGTATAATGTCCCTGTGGACTCGCAAGTGTTGAAACGCGTTCCCGTGCTTTCGGAGCCGCCGGGTTTCTTTCTCGACAGTTTTGAAACAAAACGGGAAAGAAATGCCATGCCAGAAGCTTTGAAATCATATTGTTGAAAACATGGCAAAAATGAAAGCAAACAAAAAAAGTTCAATATTCAATAGAAAGAACAACCCAAAAATCGTGGCATACTTTGTGAAGGGGACATCTTTGAATCCATTTGGGAAGTTGGCATAGTTGATTAACGGTTTTTTAAAACGACATGTAAACATTACTTTGTACGATTCGTAGTATTTGCTTCCGAACACATGAGGCCCTGCCCTGGAAACATTTTGAAACGTCATCAAAACCATTTTGAGGAAAGACAAAGGATGAAAACGTGAAACTATATATGGTTGAAACCAAAAACTTACGACCAACACATATTTTCAACCGAAACCCAACCCTAGCTCTCATTTTCCAAATTGCACATCTTGTGCATGTCATGGCTGTTGGTATCAACGGTTTCACTTGGGCATGGTAGTACGAAGCAACAGCCCATGAATTGCGAAATTGGCAGTTTTACAGACAAATCAAAACAACAAACAAAGTTTAACAGTTGACCTCTTTTCCGTGGGTGTTTTCTCGTTTTTTGTGAGGTTGGCGCGGGATGACCTGAAAACTTTGACCAAGGCGGGCAGCATGTTTTCTTGTGGAAAGTGCAAACATGATTCAATCACTACACACTTTGTATTGCCGCAACAGTTTGATTTCTGCATATTTTTGCAAACCACTTGCATTGACTCAGGACTTTGCAGAATTGACGAATTTGCTGCAATTCAAGCAGATGGTCCGATCGCAAAACCAGAAGGAAATGAAAGAATCTTTTTGACGCAGTGTCACAGGTGTAAAAAAACGTCGTACAAGCGGATAATGTCTTCCTGAAACTTCCCAAAGGAAGTCATTCGGGCGTCTCACTTAGATTCGAAGATCAAGGGTCAACATTTAGTGTGGTGGCCACGTTTCGTCGAACCCCATAGCCAAAGCTGCGCGGACAAAATACTATTTGGTCAAGAAGGGCACTTGAACGGTGGAAGGAAAGTGGGAGTAAATGAAGTAAAATTGTGTGCAAGGCAACCACATGATTTACACGAAGAAGACCCGTGTTGCTTTCAGATATGAAGTTGTATCATTCGTTGAGGCAACAAAGAGGCGGAATGAAATATAGACTGTACAGGTTTAGAGTTTAGATCTTTTGATGCCAGCGACCTCTCGGGAAGAAACACATGTGGCTTTTCCAGTCCATGAGCATGGGAGTAATATGGAACTAATCAGCAAGGGATTGCTTGCAGAGCAACGGATTGCTTGCCGAGCAAACCTTCTCAAGAAAGGCAGGCTCAAAGGTGGCACACTTACTTCAATGGGTGTATCCAAAAGCTGGGGACTCATGAAACCACACTATCCATATCTATCCATGTCTATCCATATCTATCCATATCTATCCATATCTATCCATATCTATCCATATCTATCCATATCTATCCATATCTATCCATATCTATCCATATCTATCTTTTTGGCTGAGAAACATTTTATTTTTCCCCGATTTTTGGACACACTTTGCCTGGTCCTCGCACGCATCGCTGGCCACCTCAAAGTACCAGTGCTTTCTGCCTCAAATTGCACTCCAAGGATGGTGTTTTTGTAGACAACGAACACAAATCTAGTAAACATTGTCGAAGTGAATCATATTCAAAACTTAGGCAGACAAGAGGAAATCGCCATGTTTGACCTTGGATGTTGGCCAGTCATTAGGTTGGCGAACAGACCCGGTCATAGTGCATCGTTTAACGTTTCAATTAGCCAGACTGCGTTGTGCTCATAAAGAGTCAGCCTGTCTTGCAATGCAAGGGCCTTAGCTTTATCGACATAGACAGAGGCTATATCTTGATCAATTATTGCCTGATTTTGTTTTCGAGCCACCACTATTGGTGATTGATGCGCGCTGCTTCTCACACTGCTTGCAAAGCTTCTCCGAACAAGGTGGCGAAGCGTGGTACGCCGTGGAGAGCGCGATGTGCTGTAAGACTGCCTGGTATTGACTCAGCATGGGCACTGAAGTTGATTTGCCTTTGGTATCTGGAAGTCTTTGGGAAACACCTACGCTCCAGTGTATGAGGCTTCCAGGGAATGCAGAGCTTCACATGAAATTCCAAGCAGATCAGGACATGTGTTGGTGCTAAGGCACGGTAGCTTCGGCGGTATTTTCCACTCTGAGGCCGACCCCATGAAAGGTGCAGGTTGAAACAGGCCACAATGCGGCCACAAAGGGCCACAAAGGTATGTTGCTCCACCCTTTTCGGGGCCAGGCAGCTTCAAGCAGGGCCCAAGTCATAGCCAGTCATAGCATATATGTTGTTTTGAACAACCTGTTGCGTGCGGGATTTTGTGATGAAATATGTAATTAGAACTTAGAACCTCTAGTTGTAAGAATGCCAATCCTTAAACACGAAAAAGAGAATGGTGCTAGAAGAATAAATAGTGTAGCAGTTTCAGGAGAACATTTCTCCAAAACACGGATGAGATAACATACTTATTTGTCTGACACTAGTTCGACAAGCCTTCGATTGAAAGAGACATTGACGTGTTGTTGGGCACATTTAAGCTTAAACACTTAAGATAAGAACACATATTTGATGGCAATAAAGTCGTATGTTAAAACAACTGGACATACACATATGACATTCTCAAGAACTTTCACGACCTTGAGTATGTCAATCACTGCAATTCCAAGGATGTGGGTGGTTTCCAAATGTTAAAGAGTCTCATGTGGTTAGAAATAGGTAATTCAAGATAAAACACGTTTTTGAGATCTTCTCGCGTGAACACACCAAAAGACCAATACAAGGTTATGAAAACTGCCGTAGTCAAGCAGGAGTACTCTAAAAGAGCACCTACAAAAGTCGATAAATACTTTGCAAATTCCCTATAGGTAGTAAGAAGAAATGGGCTACCTTAAAACATCAGCGATTGATGACTCTAATGAGGAAATAGAGAGACTAGGTCTTGACGGTGTGAATTCTGAACAAGTTGGTGTCATTGCCGACTCTGGAAGTGATAGTGAGGATGAAGAGTGGGAAACAAAACAAATGGAAAAAGGAAGATGAAGAGAGAAGGGTTTGTGAAAAGAAAACCATCCTATACCTTCACCAGATGATGAAGAGGTGATGACTTTGGCTTAAAATAGTTTACAGGATGAAAGAAGCAGAAGGTGTAAATGGTATGACAATCTTCGCTTTTGTGAGGTTTGACATTGTGAAAGCCTCACAGATAAAAAGGTCATCCTTGATTGTGGTAAGGAAATCAAACATGATAGAGAATTCAACACTATGGCTATGATATGAACCTTATCTGCCCTTTTTGTCACAAGTAATGGATGAACTAAGTTTAGACTTGCACAAACAAACCTTGCATGTCGCAGATCCGAATAATTGAACACTGGTTGGACGGAATAGGAAACTGGACAGCATAAGAATGATTACTTCATGCTATCTTAACAAAATACATTATGAAGCAAACAAGCCCTGAACCCTCACATGAAAACACACCAGCACCATTAGTTATTCTCCTCATCAAATCCAAACATCAAGAGTGAAAGATAGGGGCAAAAATGTCCCACAATACCTATAGGAGATAGCAAAATCCGCCCGCACCGAAGGTGCCGAGGCGTTTTTTGTTGGCACGCGTGATTCGTAAGCAATTGCAATAGCTATTAAGCTTTAGCTTGGGGGGGTTTTTGCTCTAGAATCGTGGTTTTTCCACGTTTTTGAGAAGGTCGTGAAATCGGCTCAGTTGCCGAACTTGGGCTCAACATGGCCCAAGATGGGCCCAANTGCTCTAGAATCGTGGTTTTTCCACGTTTTTGAGAAGGTCGTGAAATCGGCTCAGTTGCCGAACTTGGGCTCAACATGGCCCAAGATGGGCCCAACATAGGCCCAACATGCGCCCAACATAGGCCCAACATGGCCCAAGCTGCCCAACATAGGCCCAACATAACCCCAACATAGGCCCAACATGGCCCAAGATGCTTCAACATAGGCCCAACATGGGCCCAAAATGGGCCCAACATAGGCCCAACATGGCCCAACATGCCTCAACATAGGCCCAACATGGGCCAACATGGTTCAACATGCCTCAACATAGGCCAAACATAGAGCCAATATGGGACCGACATACTCCCAACATACGCCCTACAAAGGCCCAACATAGCACATATGGATACATATGGTTTTCTTATGCTTTATTCATTGGAACTCCGAAGCTAACACTCCGGTGCGGGCGGTTGTCGTCGCGAAGCGACCAGAATACAATACATCAACGGAAAGCCAAAAACATTGGACAACAAGATAAACGCCATAACAGGATACATACTGACACTTTCTGTCCCAGCATCTCCCACCATTTTTTGGGGCACACAGGCCTTGCCAGGAGCCTTACCGCGGAGGCCGCTGATTCATTCTGTGGAGCAATTTGATTGAGGACCACACAATGTGTGCAGATCGTCTTACAAATGCTAGGCAAAACTCGCCACAACACCCTCCTTACGGTCGGAAACTTAGAAGGTACAGCTTAAAATAGCTTAAATCCATTTGATTGATTTGGTTGCTTCTTGGGGTTCAAGAAAGTCAAGTTGGCCTCAAATCATTTTTTCCTCCATTCTTTCAATCTGCAGGTCTTTATCCAGAGCTCATCTCCGGCTCGGCCTTCACAGTCCAGCACCAAGAAATCGCGGCTGTTCAGGTCAACCTGTTGGGAGTAGAGCTGCAGTGTACCCCATGGTGATAGGCTGCGCTGCTACTAGGTATTGTTGGTGATGTTGCTACTAAGTATCGACTTAGTCTATGTAAGTTGTGAGTGTCTCCTTACCCCTCTCTCTCTCTCTCTTGTTATATACCTGAAGATCCAAATTGCAGTCTAGGTTCTGATTTTGGTGCTGCTCATATTCATATGCAGATGAAAAAATTGAAATCTACACGTCGTGAATGGGAAATGCGCATGAATCGACACATGCATGAATCAAAAGATGAGCACATGAATGAATGCATACATGAATGAACGCATACATAACATTACATTACAAAACAGAACATACCATCAAATAGATAGATTCAGATACATATCTTTGTAGGTGGATAAAGACACACACACACACATACGCTTGAAAGATGTAGGATACCTTGCAATAGACAGGACACCCTGTCTCCGCCCAGGTGCCTCGGGCCAAGAATCGATACAGCTGGGCCTACAGGATTCGACCCTCAGTTCCTTGGTTGAATGTTGGGTGGTCGTTTCTCTGCGGAAAGGACCGGAAGGGACGGGAAGGGACAGCTGTGGCTCTATAGACCGCAAGGTTGGAATGAAAATGGATCAATACCTGAGATTGCAATGGATTGAATGCTGATTCAACCCTTTTGGTTGCATTGTCTTGTGTCCCAAGGTGGCTTGAATCTAGATGATATTTGCACAGGGCTTGCACAATACAGTATGCTTTGCAGATTCAAGTGACACACGTGCTTGCTACACGTGCTTGCCCTGCGCGAATATGTTTTAAATCCAGCAAGTAGCTGACTCTGTTTGTGTCATTCATCCTTGGCTTTAAAGCTGGCTCGCGCTTTCATGCCTGTTATTTCCTGGCTTGCATTCAGATTTATGTCTTCTTGGAGCGGCTTCTTTAAAAAAACAGTTGGATTTGAGATGACTGTGTGCATTCCTTGTTGGGGCTCGGATTCTTTTTGCGCCCCTTACTGCCGGCTGCTGACTTCCTGGAGTGTCCAGAGTCCAGATATCTCGAAAAAGAGATAATTACACTGACGGTGGAATGGGGCAATAACATTAGCTTGAATTTGCGCACACAACAACTTGATGTTTCGCTGCAATTGCAGCCACTGAAACTTGCACGCGCAACTTGATGCTGGGCACCGAATTATAGGTTGTCGCACAGGTCAGAATCGTCAGCTGTGTCAAAGCAGATCCAACGCACGGTTTGACAGCAAAACAAATTACACTTCGGTTCATCACCACCGTAGAATACATGTCCTGGCATTGATTCTTTCATAAATTGTGACATATGTTCTGATATTCAACTCTCACACGTGATCTGGTAATTTTCAAGTGACACATTTTTCTTGCATGTATTCTGGGGCATTCACGGTCCAGAAGCTTTGCATAGGGTCAAGGTCCGGCCACACAGAGTCTCGGAGCTTGGCATAGGGTCGAGGAGCGGAGGAGGTGGCACAAAATCTAGAACCCTCACCTGACGGGTTGTGAAATCTGCAACTCTTCAACTATGTCAGTGGCGTCAACAATGATGTTGACGACTGGTCACCTTGATGTGCCAGGTTCAGCACTCACCTTATGCTGGCTCTGGATACGAACCATGGGCCTGCACCTCAGTGAAGTGAGTCAGAACCTGATTTGAATCTTAAGTCAGAACCTCAAGGCTTGCAACTTGACAGGTTATGACAAGTTCTCGAAGTCTCGCAACCCTCAAGTCTGGAAACTGGATCCCCCATGGTCAAGTTCAGTTGCAAGAGGGAGCGGGGTGGAAAAGTCATTGTAGCTTGCAGCAGCTGGACAGACCAGATCGATGCCCAACAGGCCCATAGCACATGGCTGAGCCCACCATTTCAGCATCCATGCCCACCTGTCCTTTGCCTCAAAGGGTTGGGTCGCCAGGGGCAAATGGTCATTCTCCGAGCTATGTCAAAGGAAAGGCAATCCTCAAGCTCCTTCAAGTTAGGAAGAAGCCCAGGGTTCTTGGAGCCAGCCTCTGGCTCGGGGGCTTGATAGGGGATTAGAAATGCAACAGTGGCAGAGGTGCAGCTTCGATTCCGGCCCTCGCCAGTGCCTTCACAAGGCCAGATACTCAGGAAATGTACTGATTCCAATAAATTGTGAAACTTTTTTCCAGCCTGCTTTTCTTTTGTCATTAGGCGTACCTGATTTTTGCGGTTTCACAGTGCTATGGGCTTTTTTTCCCTCTACGAGATCATGGTTTCTCTCTGCGCTGAGGCACTGACTTTGTGGATGGTGCGGTTACGATCGCAGCCAACGGCTCTCCGGCAGCTCAGGTGGGTCTCGAGCTCTGAAACCTATGGGGTCTGTGTTGACTTGGCCTTGTGGCAGGATGGTTGCAGTGCCAATACCTATGCAATGACCTCTTCCATGCCAGCTCCCTGGTGTTGGGTTTGTCCGCCAGCGGCCCAAAATGATCCAACTGGCAGCTGGGCCAAGGTCCAGCAAGCAGCGCTTCTTGCGAGTGGCCGATGGTGATGTCTTGATTTTGCCGCAGGATGCTGATGTTTTTGTCAAGTGATTGGTTCATTTCAACCTAAGCGAGGGTCTTTCATGGGAAAGCCTTCGTGATTTCTGCCAAATCCAAAGCACCATTCTGAACCCATCCGAAAGAACATGAACAACCCAAGGGCATAGATTGAAGTCCGTGGTGGCAGGACGGCAGCCTGCAAGTACGTACTGAATTTGGGGAGTTGCAGGCGCAGCTTCTCCATCAGTTGCTGGGGCCCAGTAGTGGAAACGAATGGCCCAGGTGGATCCATGGGAGCTGATTGTGGCCACAAGCTTACTGCGGCAGAAGCGGATGGAGTCCTGCAAGGAGATTGGTATTGTGCTATTGAGGGCTGATGCAGAGCAAGCAATCCTACAATTTGGGTGACTAAGGTGCCACGCGGAGTCACATTTCAGGTGAATCTCGCAGAGGGCAGTAAAATGGCCAGGGGGTGACCCCGCCGTTTGACCTCCGTGACTCCAAACTGCTGGATGTGGGACTTGAATGGACTTGAGGTCTCCCGCAAATCCGAGCCAGGTACTTTCTGGAGAACTTTGGCGATCACTTTGTCATACCAGAGCTTGGACCGTTCGGGCACCAAATTGGTTAATTTGTTACACGGACACATAGCCTGCCATGTAATTCTGTGCAGTGCCTTTGGACCCATCTGACATCGTACCAACGTCTTTGGAACCAGCAGAAATCCACCCCAGTCAGTTAAAACCAGACAGACCGATGTTCCTGACGCATCTGCTGAGGATCGGTATCTCAGGGGGCTTGGCGCATCCTCGGCACTTCCTGGCACCACAGGCTGGGGTTTAGCGAAGCTGCGCTGCCAGAGAAAAGCCATGACCGTTGCAGGCTTCCTATGAGGAGGTGGATGGAGATTTTGTCACTTGGCTAGCACAACCAATCTTCAAATACTTAGATCCCTTTTGAACTTCATTCTCCCGAAGTTCAAAGTCGACCTTCACCTTTTCCGTTTGGCAGACTGCACCCCTTTGCTTAGGAATTGGTCTCAAAGTTCATGGGCACCTTGTTCCGTTCCAAGATCAGGCCGACCTGCTTGATGCTCTTTAGTTGCCAAACTTTTCCTATGATAATTCTATAACTATAACATAAGCTTCGAAGTCCAATTTCTTCTAACACGATTACATAAGATTTACATAGATTTATGGGATAATCTACCCAGATAAGCTTTGGACGTCTTTGAACAATCTTTTCGTAAAAGAAAACCACAGGTTTTCTGCATGACAAAGAGCAAGTGGCTGGGCTGCCATTTTGGCTCAAGCTGCCCAGCCACCAATTCACAATGAATNTTTTCGTAAAAGAAAACCACAGGTTTTCTGCATGACAAAGAGCAAGTGGCTGGGCTGCCATTTTGGCTCAAGCTGCCCAGCCACCAATTCACAATGAATGTGTTTCAAAGGACTTTTGTTCTTTGGTGTGCGGTCAGCTTTGATGTTTCCGCTCCAATCAGCGGCTATGCGGATGACGACTATCGCGCAACTGAAGGAACACTACAGCTTGCCAGAGGACCTTTGGCAATCCTTCATCCAGGTGGCGGGCGACCCGAAGGAGGACATGAGACTGCTGGCCGTATTGCCCAGTCACGTGGTCAGCGCTGCCTTGGAACGAGCGCAATTACCCGATGGTTCCTTCCTCAGTGCAGTGCAAGCTTCCCATGTGGGATTGGTGTTCAACCTAGCCAGGAGAATACAGCACACCCGAAGCGGTGGAGATTGGGACTCCTGGAAGGAGACAACGCCTTTTGGAGATCAAAAACCCACTGTGGAGATTGCGCCGGCGAAGGAGCCTTCAGAGGCAAGTATAGGGGTCAGAAAATTGAAAATGACCCAAGTTTTGGATCAGGGGGACGATGGAGAATTTGTAGTACAATCAGAAGAGATGCGAGCCACATGCTACCAAAGATACATACAGGCAGTGGGGGGCCTGCCCCCCGAAGAGGAGGAGCCGACGTTAGAGCAACTCAGTGCTCTTTCAAAACGTTTGGAATCCCAAGATACAGCACCATTTGTGGATCTGGCCATCTTCGTACCGTTTGGTCAGCGGGCTCTGAAANGAGCAACTCAGTGCTCTTTCAAAACGTTTGGAATCCCAAGATACAGCACCATTTGTGGATCTGGCCATCTTCGTACCGTTTGGTCAGCGGGCTCTGAAAGCATCTCGATTCAGGACGTTTGTGCTCACGAACAACGGATATCAAGCCCGAGANTGTGGATCTGGCCATCTTCGTACCGTTTGGTCAGCGGGCTCTGAAAGCATCTCGATTCAGGACGTTTGTGCTCACGAACAACGGATATCAAGCCCGAGACCTACCAGGTCCTGCAAACTTCACCCAGTGGAGGACGTGCTACAGGCTGCTCAAGACCTCTCTCATCATGCTGAATGCTGTGGGATTGGCAGCATTGCATTCGTACCTCATTTACGCTGCCGACGAAGTTGCTCGCAGTGCCCAAGCAAATCGACTTCGTACAAGAATCCTCATGGACATTCGAGCCGGAAAACATGGGCCCGAAGGATTCGACGAAAACAGGCCTTGGGACTATGTTTATGGAGCCCTTGCACGANAATCCTCATGGACATTCGAGCCGGAAAACATGGGCCCGAAGGATTCGACGAAAACAGGCCTTGGGACTATGTTTATGGAGCCCTTGCACGAGACGAAGGCTTCTGGCAGACACAGGTACATACCCCTGCTCTGGCCTGGATTGCGTCGGGCAGTCATGGGGTACCCAAAACGCCTGCGGAACAACTTGCCACGGGATATCTTCAAGGGGGCATGAATGCCATTACACCAGTCATGGAGTCCTACAACAGCACGAAGGACGCAAACTCCACATACACCCCAAGAAGACGGCCACCAAAGCGGACGAAAGGTTCAAACGGTGGAGAAGATGGAAAGGGCTCCAAAGGAGACCAACAAGGAAAAGGATCAGGAAAAACAAGCAAGNAGACGGCCACCAAAGCGGACGAAAGGTTCAAACGGTGGAGAAGATGGAAAGGGCTCCAAAGGAGACCAACAAGGAAAAGGATCAGGAAAAACAAGCAAGGGCACAAACCAGCAGAAGTGTTACAGCTGGAACAATGGAAATGGTGCCTGCGCTTCGTTGGCGCCTGGACAGAAATGTTTGGGAAAAGTGGCAAGACTTCATCGCTGTACGATCTGCGACTCCCCCGGCCATCCGTCACGGGAATGCACGAAGCGGAAGGACGGCTGAAATGTCATGGAANGGAAAAGTGGCAAGACTTCATCGCTGTACGATCTGCGACTCCCCCGGCCATCCGTCACGGGAATGCACGAAGCGGAAGGACGGCTGAAATGTCATGGAACTGCAGGCGGCGGCGAAGGGAGCAAAGCCAAAAACGAAGAAGGTGTAGAAAAGGCCAAATCAGAATACACCTATGAGTACGATGAAGAGTCAGAGGAAGAAGAAGAAGAAGCCGAAGGAAATGAAGACCCGGAGGAAGAAGAGACGCCCTTGCTGGCGGAAACCTTGGAAGAATACTTCACGAAGAGGGTGTTTATTTTCATACACCATTTTGCGGGGCCCTCAGATCCTTTGACGACAGCTATGAGGAACGAAGCCCTCAAACAAGGCATCAGACTCAAAGCCATCTCAGTGGAGAAAGAAGCAGGCACTGGTGACCTCTTGGCGGATGAGCCGTATCAAACACACTTGAGATGGGCACGAAGGGGATATGTGGACTCCTACCACGCGGGGTTCCCGTGCTCCACTTTCAGTAGGTTACGCTTTCGAGCTGGGCCTGGACTCCCAAAACCGGTACGCACCAAGGAGCATCCTTATGGGATACCGGGGATTGGGCAAAGAGAACAACGTGATTGTGACGATGGCACAGTCATGGCCAGCCGCAGTATTGACATGGCAACCGAGGTAGTCTCCAGCAGAAAGCACAAGGCTGTGGGGGCGATCGCAACACTTGAGAACCCACCGCCATCAAATGAAGTACATCACCTCTCGGCTTGGGAGTTGCCGGAAATGAAGAAGTTCAGAGAGACTAGGCCGAATCAGGCAGTGATGTTCCACACATGCAGATACCAGGAGGACATAGAGATAGGAAAGCGCCATTTCAAACCGCAACAGTTTGCGGGATCTTTGAGAGGACTACAACAACTCAGTCTTCAGTGCAATTGCGGCGGATCAGCAAATCATGACTTCATCACAGGGCCCAAGAAGTCGAAGGCGTCCGCGACGTACCCGAAGGCTCTGTGTGAAGCTTACGCAAAACTGGCAATAGAACACCTCAAGACTATGGGCAAGGAGGAGTTTCTCAAGTCACGCATGGCCTCACTGCAGACCACAATCAGTGCGGCAAAAGCCAGAGTGGTATACAGAGAAGACAGCTTCGGACCAACGACGAAGCAAGAGACAAAGAGTGAGGGTTCAAAGAAAGAAGAGCGGGGGAGATCGAGGTCGGCACGAAGGGACAGATATCCGTCCATGAGCCCACCGACGAGGAGGGTCTACAAAGCGATGGATGCGGAAGACAAAACACGCAGTCCAGCCAGACCACCATTGAAAAGGAGAAGGAAAGGTGAAGCCCCCGCGGGAAAACCTCAATCAAAAGCAGCCTCAACAGTGCGACTCAAGCCATCGGCCGATGCCCAGTCAACTCCAGAAGCATACTGGCAGGGTGGAGAAGGAAAACATGAATCCCTCCAACGAAGCAAAGCAAAGGCTGACGACCCAGCCCTTCTGGAGTATGTGGGAGGAATGAGGTACCCTTACAAGGTGGTGTTGCCGAGGTCCACACTGTTGTCGTTGGGCATCAGAATTCGAGCCGCATGGGAAACTTTCGAGCGGCAAAACAAAAGAGCCCTCGAGGTAGCAGAGACCTATGGGACCCCGGACTGCCAGCTGGAGCCCTCAGTGGTGAAGGATTGGAAAGTAGCTCTGAGACGAACACTCGGAGCAAATGCACCTCCCAGCGTCAAAATGAAGCCACGCTGGGGCTACGTTTCCCCTCTGGATCCAGAGCTCTTCGACGCATGGATATCGAAGGGAGCAGATCCCGACAATGTCATCGGTGATTGGATTCGAAACGGAGCCCCTTTGGGCATCGAGAAGGACATCCCTACGAGGGGCATCTTCCCGAAAGCCAGCGATGAATCCAGCTTGGACTATCAGGGAGCTCATGAGCTCGAAGACGCGGCGGTCCAACTCAGCCGGGGAGACATCCTCAACTATACCTCAGTCCGGGACAATGTGGAAGAGGCGAAGGTGGAGCTTGACAGATATCGGCAAGAAGGATACATGGTCGATGTCTCAAAAGACACGGTTCAATCAGAGATGTCGCACGGGACAATCAGCAGATTGGGCCTCATTATAAAAGAAAAGCCGGAAGGCACAAAACGTCGCATCATTTTGGATTTGCGGCGGTCGGGGGGGAACAAGAAATCCNCAGATTGGGCCTCATTATAAAAGAAAAGCCGGAAGGCACAAAACGTCGCATCATTTTGGATTTGCGGCGGTCGGGGGGGAACAAGAAATCCCGCCTTCCAGAAAAACTGATCTTGCCTCGACCACGAGATGCAGTAGCCATGATCAGAGATGCCTATTCTCAGAGGCAACCGCACGGCGCTGCTGACGGATACTCTCGGGAGTTGGCGGTGGTGGACATATCCGATGCGTTTATGTCCTTGGCAGTGACGGAGGCAGAACTTCCGCATACCCTTGCGCCAAATGTGGAGAACTCAGATTTCTACCTCTTTGTGGCATTATTGTTTGGGTATAAAACTGCCCCGTTACTATGGAGCAGAGTTGCGTCCCTTGTTGCTCGCCTACTCCAAAGCCTGGTACACGGGCATGAAGGGCAACATCAGGTCTATCTAGACGACGCGCTCTGGCTCCTGCAGGGGACGCTGCGACAGAGGAATAGCATACTGGCTATGCTGCTCACCACCCTAGCAGCGCTGGGACTGCGGGTCTCACTCAAAAAGGGCCTGAGGTCCTCCCAAGTCCAATGGGTGGGAGTCCGATTCACCCTCACAGAGGACTCCATCATATTGGGCCTGCCTGACAAGCTCTTGCAAGACCTACTGGACACGTTGGAGGCGTGGGCCACAGCTGGCATGGCACCTCTCAAACAACTGCGGCAAGCAGCAGGACGCATCAGCTGGGTCTCAGGGATTTTGCCCCGTACAAGATGGGTGGTTGCGGTTTTCTACCGGGTCTTGCATGAGCGGCTACATGACATCGCCACTGGCACGGAAGACCATCGACGAGCCCGCCGTGACGATGGTAGAAACAAGGACGGCCTTTTTGCTGTCAAACAACTTGAGCAGCCGAGAGCCTGGTTGGTCAAGTATCTTCAAGTGGCCATGACCAAGCCTGTACGCAAGCTCAAGCTCGACGTGAGCAAATATCCAAAGGCAACCATCATCACAGATGCTTCACCATTGGGCATGGGCGCCATCCTTTTGATCAACAACCGCATTGTCAAGGCCTACTCAACGAAGGTCACACACAGGGATGCCCGACTTTTGGGATTCGAAGACGTTTGGGAACAGGCGGCCTCACAGGGCATTGTGGAGACGTTCTCAGTTTTGCTTGCGCTCAAACATTGGGCCAAAGAGCTAGCATCCTGTGCGGTGGAACTCCAACTGCAGAGTGACAGTATGGTAGCACTGGCTACCACTCAACGCCTCTCCAGCCCGCACGCGACTCTGAACTACCTGGGCGCCGAGGTCGCCATCACGNCAACTGCAGAGTGACAGTATGGTAGCACTGGCTACCACTCAACGCCTCTCCAGCCCGCACGCGACTCTGAACTACCTGGGCGCCGAGGTCGCCATCACGTGCGAAGAGATCGGTCTGGAAGGCCTTCGCACGTCTCACATCCCTGGCGCTGCAAATACTGCAGCTGACCATCTGAGTCGGCCAGATAAGATGTCCAAAGGTGAATTACCAGTGGAACTTCGCGGAGTCCCTTTACATACGGACGCTATGGTCCGTGGGCCGGAGTTTTACCACTTGGTACCTCCCCAGTTAGCGCCGGACTTATGGAAGTCCAGTTCTGCAGTCCAGAAGGTATGGGACTGTCTGCGCTGATTCTGACTTGAGGACCCCNCACTTGGTACCTCCCCAGTTAGCGCCGGACTTATGGAAGTCCAGTTCTGCAGTCCAGAAGGTATGGGACTGTCTGCGCTGATTCTGACTTGAGGACCCCTGAGAAAACCCATCAGCAGCAGCGATCTGTGACACCTCATTCTTGTTTCTTATCTTTTGTCACACCTTCATTTGCAGTTTTTCACCATGTATGAACTCGTAGTTGCCCCATCCGTGGCGTTAGTGCATGCCTCTCCTGCGGGGCGCACATGGCTAGCTCTCCTGATGTTGGCCGGCGTCCTACTCTTCGGCCTTCTGCTATGCCTCCTCCACGGGATGGGCTGCTGCGCTTGCTGCTTCACGGCCCCAGCCAAAACCAAGGTGACACAAATGGGCCTCTCTNCTCTTCGGCCTTCTGCTATGCCTCCTCCACGGGATGGGCTGCTGCGCTTGCTGCTTCACGGCCCCAGCCAAAACCAAGGTGACACAAATGGGCCTCTCTTCCGGCTCCTCAAGACCCCTTCCGATGTCGCGGTATCCCAAGACGAGCGTAGATTTGGCGACTTTCGTGACAAGAAGGGACCACATTTGGAGGAATCACCANCGGCTCCTCAAGACCCCTTCCGATGTCGCGGTATCCCAAGACGAGCGTAGATTTGGCGACTTTCGTGACAAGAAGGGACCACATTTGGAGGAATCACCAACTGGCAGGTCGAGATTGCTTCCTGATCTTGGACTAGATAAGGGAAAAGTCAGGCCGAGATTGCCTCCAGATCTTGGACTTGATAGTGGAAAATTGATAGAAGTGGATACCTCTCCCGAATCCAAGGCACCCAGAGAAAGCACCTGGCCAGACAACACCCTATCGTCGCTCTTCAGCACGAAGGAATTGTGGTCAACGGAGACAGAGGGGGACACGTCAAACTTCTGGCCAAGCGAAGACGAAAAGAAAAGTGAAGACCATCCTTTTCCACCTCTCCCACCATTTGCAAATCGGGACGAGACAACCGAAGGGCCGTGGTGGAGTTCGTTCCTGGCCTCCCCCGTCAAACGACTTAAGTTGAAGGATTGGGGTATGAACTTATACTCGAAAGTCATACCCAAATTGGAACTTCCTCCTGCACGAGACACTGATCCTGGACGTGGCGAAGGTCCAAACAACAGCAAGCTTCTTGTACAAATCGATAGCACGAGCACCAGGGGACCCGTCCGAAGCTCGACCAAAAAGATACACAGGAAGGACTTGCCAAAAAGGAGGACAGCCAACAACATGGCCAAACCCAGCCTGCAGTGGGCTGTGAAACTGGCAAAGACGAGGAATTCAGTGAAAGATGCCATCAAAAGGGTAGAAGAAGATTTCTACGCAAACTCGTCCAGGGCGTCAAAGAACTCCAAACGCAAGACCGTTGCAGAACTCCTCAGCGCTGGAGGAGAAAACTATCCCCTCACGCCATATGCACTGAAGCTTATAGTGGGTGCCCTCAGAGAAGCCGGGTACAAATCGACTTCAGCCTATCTTGTGGAAGCGAAGCTAGAACATGTGGAAAAGGGACACGAGTGGTCCAGCAACCTGGAACGCCATTTCAAGCTATGCATGACCGCAGCAAAACGTGGCGTAGGACCTCGAAAGAAAGCTGTGGAAGTACCTGAAAAAGTTTGGGGACACTCATCATTGCTCGAGGAACCAGTGCTCAAGGGCATGAAGGTTTGCTGCGCGGCGTTACTGTTCGCGTGCGGTACACATTGGATGATGAGGGAGATCGAACTGGCCGGTTTGGTGGCCGATGACGTGCAGTTCGAGTCAAAGAATAGACTCGTCACACTCACCTGGAACGAGTCCAAAACGGACGGCGAAGGGAAGGGCATAAGGAGAACACTACAGTGTCTTTGTGAGGACAGCTGTGATCTGAAATGCCCTTATGCAGTCCTTGAAGTCTTGGTGAACAGAGCAGCCTTGAAAGGTGCAACAGGGGGCCACCTAGCCATCGATGTCAAGGGCCGCCCAGCAAACAAAGCAGACATTGTAAAAGATTGGAAGCAGCTCTACGGTGGGGACGTGACTGGGCATTCACCCCGCCGCTCAGGCGCTCTCCAATACATCCGAAAAGGGTGGCCGGTCGCGCAGGTCGGCTACCTAGGTCGGTGGAAGAGCAACATTATCATGGAATATGCACAAGAAGCATTAGAGTCCATGGCGGTGAACTCCACCAACAACTTTGGTATGGAAGACGGCCAACTTCGCCTGGCACAAAAGCTGCTGTCCGATCATTCATCTACCACGGATCTGGTCAAAGATGTTGAGAACAAGGCAGACAAAGAAACCGTGAGAAAACTCAAGGAAGACATCATGGAGTTCAAGGCCGCGACGAAGGATTCGAATCGCTCCATGGAGAACGCAATCGCAGATCTAGACAACAAGATGAATACCACGACCCAGTTCCTCCCAAGCTTGGTCAGATCATCGAGACAACAAGTCACCCACCGAAACTCGAAGCTGCTGATCTTTGCTCCGCCCAGAGTCTGGAAGACCAAATGTGGGTGGTATTATTACGCCTCCAATTACGAGTTTGCGGATGGGGATGACACGATGGTCACTTGTGCAAAGTGTCAGCAGTCAGCGCTGACGCATGGAGGTGGGATGGAGCTGACATAGTGCAAGTCAAGCTGACAGCCCATTCCATACAGATCTGATGGGTCCAAAGGAAATGTCAGCGATTTGACCAAGGCTGATGCAAATCTCCGACCACCAAAAGATGCACTGAGTTGTGGGGAGGGATGGATGGACCTCCTTAATCTGACACTTGCGGTTGTCACATAAACATTAATGCAAACCAATTCTGGGATGTGACTGTTGATGATTTGATGGCGGTACTGAGCTTTTGAAGGCAGTGGCTTGAAGGACATCCCACTGGGCTTGGCTTTGTACCCTGCAGTGTCTCTCAAGGGCAGAGCATCATTTTGTTTTGGCAACTTGGCGGTGCAGAGCAGTGAATCTCCTCCTTCACCAGACACTGATGCATGTACCCACAAGCCGGATGTTCCTGTCATGTTTGCCAACATGGCCCATGGCCGGATTGCTTACCATTTCTGTAACTCTTCTCTATCTAATATTTCGATATTGTGGCATTTGGACTTGTAGGCCAAATCCCAACCGAACATTTCTGAGATGTTCTGTGAACGCATCGAAATCACATAGCAAACCATGGCGAATCATAGCACGTGGCACTATTACACCCTTCAATCTTCAAATTTTGTTGCATCGCAAGAAAACAAGAACAGATATTTGATATGTGCCTTGCATGTTGACATGCCAGTGGTTTCTACAAGTTGCACATTTTGGATTGACGCAGTCATCAACTATTCAGGACTATTCACCAATGCAGGAGATTGCAGGTGAGGGTCTCCCATTTCATAATTTTTCTACCAGGTTTGCAGATTCCACCCAGCCATCAAGCGCAGCAAGCGCAGCCCAGGTCCAGGGTGCAGCTTCTCTCCATCCAGTCGCTTCTCCCATTGGCCTGGCCTTTTAGGCCAATCTCGCATCGACATGCCTCGCATTGGAGCCTTGATTTGAAGGGCGTGGACAGGGGATTACAATGATTGTAATTACTTGTTTATAAAATACTTGTCTAATCATAGTATATGGAATTATGCAGGTTCAGCATTCAATGATGTGTTGGAATAGACCTCCATGAAAAACTCTTGAGATCTTCGCAAATCCACAGCAGAGAATGACATTGAAGGTGTGCATTGTCATAATTCTGGAAGCCTTGTGGAAGCCTTCTGGCGGTGTGCACGTGCAGGGAGCACTTCTTCAGCCATGCATAGTATATACATGATGATACAGTTATACATGGCATTTTCACATGCATTTTCTATTCTCGAAGCAGTGGCCTCTCTGAAACAGGTTGCAGCAGTTTCCTTTAACACGAGGTGATGAAGAGATTTTGAGCCTGTACAAGGCGCGGAGAGCTTGTGATGGAATCTTTATGCCAAATTCGAATTTGCAGCCTGCACAGAGCCTGCAACCCGAGCCTGCACATTACCCGAGCCTTTCCACCTTTCCATTGTCCCATATCATTCGCGATCCCAGGAGAACATGAATTCACAAGATAAATGCAAAAATATGCAAAACTAGAAAAACAATTTAAGGAAGAATAGAATAGAACAACAACATATTAAAACATATTAAAGCCATGAATCCTATCAAGTCTATGTTCTCCATGAAGGCCTTGCAATTCTCCTTGTTTGGCTCATTGGCTGCAGCCATCGTGTGTCGCTACCCAGCCGCGATTTCTCCGTCGCCGTGTCCCGGCGCTTGCCGGTGCCATGGCCGAGCCGAAGGCCGTGGAAATGCGACCGGTGCCTCAGGAGTTGAAGCGTGGCAAGAACTGGAAGAAATGGTGGAAGTTGCTGGAAAAACACGGTGAACATGGTGAAGATGGTGAAATGGGTGAACATCAGTAAAACTTTTTTTTTTTACAAAAACATGGTAAAACATGGCAAAACAACTGAAATGGGCTGGGAATAGGAAGGATGCTTCTGCTGGTTACTCTAGGATTCTAGGTGGCCAGTTTGTTAAAAGAACGGAGGAACAAACATGTCATACATAAGTTTCCTTTCACATATTTACCCCCTGTTGCATTGGATGGTATGCGCTCTTGTACAGCCAGCTGAATGAAAGCCAGCCAACCCAATGGCGGTTTGCTGTACCATTTCAACTCCCACGACTCTTGGCCCTCGTCCAAGCGAGGAATGTGCTGATTGGAGTTGTGTCAGTCTTTGCATTGATGAACACAATGACGGGCACTTTCGTGCAGGCAGGGTCTCAGTCTGTTGCTGTTGATTGGCATAGATTATATATATATAATGATATACAGTGATGATACATCGAGCAATGACCCAAACTTGAAGATCCATGGGAGCAGTCAAGATCAATACTTGGACAACACACAAACACACTCAGCAACCACACAGCGATGCAGTTTATATTTGTTTTTGTTTTTTTGGGCTACGCCTCTAGACAGCTCCAGAACATCCTAAGGAATAGAAGGACCCCATCCTGAAGGCCTTACAACTTTAGCCAGCTCAATATTCAGGCATCCGCTCAGGTTTTGCTTCTAGCGGGGAAGAAGCATCGTAGCTATCAGACAATATCAGAGCGCACTAATCGTCCAGGTGTTGTTTTCAGAGAACTATGCAGTTGCCTGCGTCGTCGCAATTGTGGGGAACCTTGTCCGGAGATGTCAAGAGATTGGGATTGCAACATGCAGCTTGGATCAGGTTTAAAAAAGTTTGAAACCCCATAGGTCGCTGACAAATCCCGTGGACTACAACTTCTGTTTAAATACGCGCGCAAACACACAACACTTACCTTACAGCTGTCCTTCATCAAACCGGTTTGTTTTCCGAATTGGCTTTATGACGCTTCATAGGTTTTCCCTGGTGATCCACGAATGAGTCAATGACATCAGTGACTGGGCACAGCTGTCAGGAATGCCATTGCTCCGCTGGGCTTGAAACTGATGAAGCGCCTGGGGGGCTCTCTGAGCCCCAAGCTCTCCTTATTGGCCAGCAACTCGGATGCGCCACATGCCTAGCCATGCCTTGCCGCAGTTTTGGGGGAACTGAAAGATTTCAGGCTGGTACTGCGGATTGCAGTGGCAAGTGGCTAGAGCATCAAGTTTAAATATGTTTAAATACATTGTGAATACATACAATTATATACACGCAAAATGCAACATATGCAACAGATTGCAACAGTCGTTTGATTTGATGGTTTGATGATTTTGATGGCATGGGCACAATACCCACAATATCCCGCAATACATCGCAATGCCACCTAAAGCCTCGAACAAGTTCTTTGCATTTCTGTTGTCACACTCCAGCCTGCAGCGGACTTGAGGCACAGGTGCAATGCTTTTTGGCCTGGGCATGGCTTTATTCGTTGAAACTTGGAAGTGAGCCGCCAGATGCCACAGCAGATGCGAGCAGATGCGAACAGACAGGTTCGGTTATATCAAAGATCATTAAATCACACTATTTCATTGTAATTTCGCTAAACATACTAAGCTAAATGCTGATAGTGTCCACCAGAGTTCAACCGTGTCCTGTGCAATTATAATGTGTTTGTTGTTTTATTTTTCCGCCTACTTTCTACTGAAGCAAACCTCAACCTTTTCCTTGTGCCCGTGTGTCAAGGATTCGTTGCTGGTGATGATTTGGGGCTTCACTACCACTACGGCCTCTGTCACCTGCTGTTTGCAATACATGCAGGACGGATTGCTGTCATCATCAATGGATCATCTTTGTATATGAATCTAATTGGACATATATAATATTATGCAGATGTAATACCGTTAAGATGATATAATATCTATAATTTATAATGGCAACTGCCTATCTTTGCTTACGCCCTGTAGATCCTGGACGAGTTTCATCACTCAAGTGACCAGGACATTTTTGCAATGCTGAAGGCTTCAGATGGGGAGAAGGCTTGTGAAGGGTGGGGTATACTCACACAGGGACAAGAACGATATCTAGGTTCCATTGTGCTGCATCCCCAATATGCGTTTACACGCACAGAAATCATGTTTGCACGTTCACATTATAGAATGATATGGATGTCAAAGTCTACATCCTTGTGATACATCTTTAACATTTAAGAGTCTTTGTTGATGTACATCTAATTGCGCACATGCCGTGTCATGGCGTACATGTCAAAAACCACGACAGCTTTTTGTACAGCAGAGAACTGAGCCGGGAAAAGGAGGGAAAGGTCAAAGGTAGGCAAGCAACACAACAGGATGTAGTGAGACTTCCAGGTGCTGCATCACTCTTGGCCAGTAAGTTGACTGTCCTGTAGGTCCTACATGGTCCTGCTACATGCAATACAGATGAATACAGTGTGCAAGTGCAAGCGTTTGCCCATCGATATTGTGACAAGTGCATTGGCTTTCGTTTGCTCTGTAAAGAGGCACGGACTTTGGTAAGATGATGCGTGAACAGGTGCAGTGGACCTCACAGCGGGCGACGTTTCCAGTCGTCGGAGCACTTGCAGGTGCTTGGGGAAGGGTTCGATCTTCCTCGTGCATCTGGTGCTTCCAATGTTTTGTTGCGGTGTAGTTTGTCGAGATTAGGTGGGACTCTGATCCAGGGATGATATTCTGGTACTTGTGCCTTTTGTTTGGGTGTGGGCATATGATATGTGGATAAAAGTCAAACAAGTAGGAACAAGTAGGAGAGAGAAATTCAATTGTTTCACCATGTGTCACCATGTGTCACCATGTGTCACCATATTTCACCATGCCTTCTGATCCACGACAACCTTCGACAACAATCCTCTTTGGCAAGATTCCTGGCGACTACCATGCAACCTAGTATTCTGGTGCTGCACTTAAGAAAATCGCCCCTGTTCCCCTCCATCCAAGTAACCTACTAGTCGTTGACAGTCTCACTTGACGAGTTTGCGATGGAGAGAGAGAGAGAGAGAGAGAGGCGCTGACAATGTTGTGAGCCCTTTGTCCTTCTTTGAGCGGACGTGACAATAGCAGGTTTTCTTCTTGGGCCCTGCTTCTTCAACAGCGTGTGGCAATCGCAGGTTTCTCAATAGTACTGCTAGCACTACGCGGCTTCGACTGCTTAATTTGAAATCTGCGCTTGTTTGCCTTTGATGACACCTATGTGTCGTGCCGGCTGGGAGCTGGAAGCACATGGCTTAAGGAGCACCGGCACTAGAAGACAGCCCGTTGCACTAGTCAATGTCATTGCTAGATTTAAAGGGCCGCTGTCAGATTCCAGCAAGCGGATGGTCTCAGGCTGTTGGGTTGCTTGTCATGACCCTCATGTTGCCCTTGCTGCTGCAGTTGCCGAATCCTGCAACCTGGCACAAGCATGTCAGAATATGTACAGTAAGAATCTCACGAATTGAATGCAACAAGAATGATTAGAAACTTGACATACTCAGTTTTGCGAGGTCTTGTTTCAGCATCCGCCATTCTCGCTGTGGACTCATGCAAGGTAGCCTCAAAACATCTCATCATTGCAAAATACAAACTGTGGGTCGCCGTGGGTGTTGTTCTGTTTTTGCTTTGCATTCTTCCCGGTTCTTCCCGGTCAAGGCATCTACCTTTGAAGCTCCTTCTGCTTGGAGCTTCAAGGATTTGAAATCTCCCAACGCCAGACTCTGCTTTGCTTGTTTGCTCCTACAGGCCGGGCTTGGCAATGGTTTTTCAGGATTGCCAAGTCGAGCCAAGTGGCATCTAAAGCCCCCACAACATTTTTTGTCGGATTATAAGGGGTTCACACAGAGCAAAACGGATCAAAAAGGATCAAAAGGACTCAAAAGGGTGCAACTGTGCAACAGTCAACCGGCCAGAAACCACTAGGACAGTCCAGGATGAGTATGTTGATTAGACAATACTCTGGTCATAACTGCCCGCAGGTCACGCGCAACATTTGTCGCGAGACACTGTGGGGACCTTCGATCACAAATCGTGGTCTTGACCTGACCTTTGGCTTTCCGCTGGACCACAATGCCATGGGTGGGAAGATGTGGGAAGGGTCATGGATCTGAAGGCTCCGAATGGCACCGAGCTTTCTTAAAGGTCTGATTGTTGGAGGGCCAAGACAAACTTTGCCATCAGCATGTGGGATATATAAGTAACTCTCTTCTCTTGAGGAGTGCCCAACTGTTCCCGGACAAATGCTACTCTTGATTCTGAAACGATATAAGCTCACTGTATGTAGCGTCATCCTGCTTGTTGAGATTGTTTCCAGGTGTGCGCTGCAAAGCAAGATATAGAACAGAACGCCACCCCAATTTCCAAGAACCCGCATTCTTCCAAATTTTATGCTTTTGCATGGTTTGCCTGCCGTTGCTCTTGCTATCTCCCGTTGATAGATTTTCAGCTTTCCTTGCGCAGTTCTGGTTACTAGCACTGTATAGCATTGTCCATGCAGTTCCTTTGGTTCAAGTTTGGCTGCAGGATATCTGGTGCTGGGCCCAGCTGAACTTTCTGGCTGTTTTCGGAGGTGGAAGATTGGGCGAACATGAGCGGTCTTGGATGGTCTTGGTCGTTAGTGTGACTTAAGAACCGTTCAGATCTTTGATTCAGGATCTTGAACTTGAGAATGGCATGGTGTCCAGATCGGCGGTTGTTGAAATCAAGCAAGCACTTTCCTGCTTCATTTTGTGCAACAATACGTATAGAATACTAAAATTTCAACAAATTTCACGTTGAAAGGGAGTGAAACACATCGTAAGTTACTTTCTCTGCACCATTCTTGGGATTCATTTAGAAGAGTTGAATGTTTTACACTGCTTGGTGTAGCATATCATGGAACTTTGCGATTTGACTGCACAGGTGTAGTAGGAACGGCGATGTCCCAGAGTTTGGCAGCTCAACCGACAAATCGTTTCTTCATCGCACCTTGGCATCGGTCGAGTCTTTGTTGGGCCTCCTCTCGGGCTGCCCAGCTGTGCACGTCCACAACATGCCACAGCAATAGTCTTGAAATGGAAATTGAAGGCCAAGACAGCCTTGGCTCGTTGGTGGTTCCATGTTAATATATTTTTTCTCCCCGTCTTCAGGCTTATTTGGGACGGATGGTTGCCTCCCAGTTACCAATATCTTTGGCGTTTTTGGGTCTCGCGAAACCAAACAACAAGTGGACTGTGGAGCAACATCTTCAGGTGATGCTGGCCTTCCTGTGCTGGCCCCTGTTTGTCATGGAGATCCGCTGTGAGACTCTCCGGCACCCAGGAATGGATAGGATCGGATAGGAATCATATCAGAATGGATTGGTTGAAGGGAAAATCTACAGGAAACCATGGCTTTTCCCATGAGATATGGGAGTTTCCTGTAAATTTTCCCTTAAACCAATCCATTGATCATAGGAACACAAGGGCAGTATGAGGAGGATACGTTTTAGGGTTTCCATGGGTTTCCCTTTGAGTGATTCCACCAAGACTATTTTGGTGCCTTGCATTTCTTGAAAGCGGGCAAGGTCGTATCAAAGACTAAAGATCCACTCATTGGCTCGCCTGATCCAAGGAAAGCTTTAGATCACTGATGATGTCAACTTTTTGTGCTGCCACCCTGAGACATCTCTCAACACCTTTGATGTGGATACTTGGCTGTATTCAGATGCCTCTCCTTGTTTGCTGCATGTATATTAGTATAATCTAGTATATAATTATATAATATTATACTATATATACATATATTAACATGTCTATATACACATATATCCATGATACATGCACATACATCCATGATATATACACATATGCAAATGTATATATATATATATGTAGTGGAAATGTGTTACATATTGATATATCTATCATGTATGTACCAGACCCCGACATTATTTGTATAGCATAGCTTGTGCAAAGACCTGTGGCAAACGGGAGCAAACACTACATGAACTATGATACATACATATGCATCTATATATATATATACATACTGTACATGATATATGAATTGATTTATATTTAATCAAATCATATGTATGTACTAGATGCTAATGTAACTCCTTAATCGGTAGTCATTGACGCGGAGAAGCACACAGCAAATCCGTTCTCGATGCGTTGGTCAAAGTGTAATCTGGCATTAATCCATGAATCATCAATTACGTCAATCGCGCCACCACCGTACCATTCCGAGGAAACTGTTTGATGGAATCATCTCCAGCGAGGAGATTGGAATATTGGTACAGGCGAGAATCCAAGACCATGAAGGAAAGACTTTAGCTCCAAAGAATCCAACAAAGAACGGGGGGGGTACAGCAACATGGTAGTGTTTGGACGTGTTTGTTATCTGGGTATTTCATGGTATTTCGGTATATGTTGGTTCATGTTTGTTCCACAAGTGTGCCTGCGATTTCCTGCAATTTACGGATTGTCTATCTCCTGCATCCCTCGTGGCGGAAGCTGGCGATCTTGCTAGGCCTCCGCCTACTCCGAAATCGTGCTAGGCTTCGTGGTGCCAATCACCAGTGGCATTTTGGGCTTTTATGGCTTTGGCAACATTGCCCTCACAGTGACTTAGCTGATCTTAGCTGATCTTAGCTGATCTTAGCTGATCTTAGCTGATCTTTGCTGCCTTAAGCATTCTGCAGCGGCCTCAGTTGCTTGAGCCGAAACAGAGGAAGCTGGAGCCAGGTAAGTCTAGATTTGTCAAGACAAGCAGCTAGCACAAATGAGGGGTTTGGTGGGCAAATGTGCCTGTTTGCTGGACCTCAAATGAGGTGATCTGCTGTCTTTTGCTCCTCATGCTGGCGACACTCCCAAAGAGAAAGGCTGACTAAAGGCCATTTCGATCCAATTTGGAGGGAAGTTGGCACACGTGCACCATTTGCAAAATGATTGAGACATATTGAGACCAAGAGTTCTGTAGAAACTGTGCGCATGTGGGAGATAGTCCAGACCTTGTTCAGACTGCGCGTGTTTTTGCTATTGCCCTGGTGCTGCTAAGTGGCAGGTAATCCTGGAGCTGCCAATGGCAGTGAGCAGCCGGGTGTGTCGTTAGTTTTTCTGCCGTGACAAAGAGCTTCCACGCCGAAGAGTGTGGGACAGCCCTTTACATAGACAGGTTGCCACAAATTGTGGCCGTGGTACTTGGATTATGTCCTTGTCTACCATTTCGAGCTGTGTTGTCCAGACCCAAATGTGCATACCATCCTCAGATTTCTTTGCAGTTTGATGTTTGATCCCTTGGTATCTGCCTCATTTGAGAACCGTCTCTGTTTGCGTGTTTTCATTTCAGGGGTCCGGACATTCAGCCAATCTACATCAGTTTTGAAGCGAGTCGGCCTCCGACCAAACAAGGGACCTGCTTTCATGGCTCCTGGGTTGGCGGGTCATGGCTGTTGGGCACAGGTTGATGGTGAGATGCCCCCGTGCCACAGGAGGTCCAGATTCATGGCGAGGTCAACCTGAAGAAACACGTGCAACGCCTGGTGGCAGCCAGCAAGTACCGTGACGTACCCAAAACGCAGAGGCCGGTCCTGCATCAATCGCTACGATATCTATAGATGCTGCGCCTCTTTCTGCATAGGAATATTCTACACATTTCTACAAAACTTTGGACTTGCTGACTGGCTGCATGTTGCTGCAGGTCCTATGCTGTGCGAGTGACAGGGCCTGCAAAAGTGGCTGGCAAGTACGAGCGGATGGGTGCACACGCTGGCATGCCGCTCTACCAAGGTGCTTTCTAGGGAACACCAACAGCATGTCGAGATGCTTAGAGCATCATAGAGTTTGAGGATGCAGCTGCATCCGAGCTGATATTCCATCATATTCCATCGCTTTCATCAGGACAGTGTTTTGTTTTGGTCAGAGTCAGAGCGGTCCATACCAGAAGTATCTAAGAGATTGTACTAGGTGTTATGCCCTGCCCACTCCATGACAGAAGTTCAGCATAACACTCAAGGCTCAGCCCCCAAGTTTGGCCGAAGGTGAGCAAGGACAGAAGATCCTCTATGACCCAGGTGCTGTTCCACGGGACATGTGAGGACGATTCATCATGATTCAAAATGATTCATCCACTCAACATTGAACGTTTCCCGGTATTTGTAGCACATGACAACCTTCATTGCAATTTGGAACAATATGGTCAATGGTAGCACCTGGCAACATATGGATATGAATTTAGAATAGATTTAATATACATTTTAGTCAACCCATGCTAATCCTGTTGTCATGTAGCTTCAATAGTTGCATATGATGCATGTCAGGTGCCACGGGGTGGAATTCCACGGTGTTCAGCTAGGCAGTGAAAGATGGAGAATGGTCCTGTCGGACGAAGACTGCCCTTTTACGGCAGCAGCATCCCAGCTACAACGATTGGCTCGTGAGTGCTTGATGTCATGACGCTCCGTGGATGGTTGTTGCATGGAACTCCGGCCATAGGATAGGATGCCATAGGTTATCCCAAACATACAGGGGATTACAGGTGTCATCACTTGTGTAGGTCAGAATGGTTTGTCTTAGTGGATGAGGTTTCTGTTTGGGAAGACTGTTACATGCGTTACGTTTCGTTGGTTTCCTTGCCCTGGTGGCTTTGGCATGGCTTCTGCTTCAAGATGCCAGACATTCACCCTAGGTACAGCCTGGGGTCGAGGAACCTCCACGAGGCGGCTGGGAAGCGCCCGAGGAGTCCTGGGGATTATTGCCTGTGGAGATTTTCAAATCTGCGCCTTGGCTGATCCCTATATGCTGTGGGTCCATGTGGGTCCATGTGGGTCCTGCTTTGGCTTGAGAATGCCATCAGATGCAGCAACCACTTGGAGAAATTGTGAGAAATTGTGCTAAATTCTGGGCTGCGCAGGTCAATGTGAGTCGGTTTTAGTTTTAAGAGTAGATTGAGTAGATGTAGGCATAGGCACAGAATCCACTGATTCCAGCTGTGTTTCCCAGCTCTCTCTTGGCAGGGATTCAAATCGTGACCATTTGCGGCCAGTTGGTGCCGAACTTTTGGGTTCCAAATCACCAAGGCTGTTTCTTCCATGCGCCCTTTGCCAAACTGCTCACGTGGACATAGTTTGAAGCCTGAAAAGCGCGCGCACCATTCCTGTCGCTTGGCCTTCCGTGGAGTTACCTGTTGGACCTGGGTGAGAATGGCCGGTGGCAACGCCGTGAATGCTATTGGACATAGGCCATAGATGGCCATCGGCCAAGACTGCCTGCCATGTTTCTGGGTTGGAAAGAAAGGTGCAGAATGGTTCTGATGCTTGAGGCCTGATTATATATACACAATATACAGTAAATAACAACAAATAATATATGTGAATCTGTGCAGTAACCACCAGCATTCCTTCTTTCCAGCTTTGCACTTGGATGTTCAGCATGTGCATATCAGTTCACTCGACGCGCCCGTAGAGCGCTCTTTTGCCAGCTCAAAAAGGTGCCAACGTTCAGCCGTGCCACCGTGCTGTTTCTGATGGTAGCGGAGCCCTATTCGCTTAGGGCCTTCGCTAGTTCTGGCTGCTGCTGGAGCTCCGCCGGCGCTCGGCAACTTCTGTGCCAGTTGCCGTGCGGCGCTGGCTGGCGACTACTTGCTTGAGGAGACCTATATCCCTGAAGGTTTCTACGGCATGACCTCCGATGGTTTGTCAAAGGTCAGCTGCGACCGANGCGGCGCTGGCTGGCGACTACTTGCTTGAGGAGACCTATATCCCTGAAGGTTTCTACGGCATGACCTCCGATGGTTTGTCAAAGGTCAGCTGCGACCGATATGGTGTGCCGCAGTTTTCTGGAGATGTCGCTGCCTTTGAGGAGTACACNTTTCTACGGCATGACCTCCGATGGTTTGTCAAAGGTCAGCTGCGACCGATATGGTGTGCCGCAGTTTTCTGGAGATGTCGCTGCCTTTGAGGAGTACACCGAAAGGGCCTGGGATCTTTTCTTCGGACGAGATGGCATGGAATCCCAGGCGTCTACGCCCATCCACTTGCGTGCTGGATTGACAGGACCTGCATATGAGGCCGTCCGGAAGCTGTCACATGAGAAGTTGAGAACTGTAGGAGAAGGTGGCAAGGCGACGGAT
>BGPT01001014.1:134992-196413 GCA_003297045.1 Symbiodinium sp. clade C Y103
GATGCAGGTATGAAGTTGCTCATCCAAACATTGAAGGAAAACATAGCTACAGAAGTTCCTGTGAAGATCAACGAGTTGTTTTTCACTGCCTTTTACAGCTCTGATGTTTGGAGAAAGCCCCAAGAGTCAATGCAACAGTATATCATCAGGAGAGAACAGGATTTCTCGAGGNCACTGCCTTTTACAGCTCTGATGTTTGGAGAAAGCCCCAAGAGTCAATGCAACAGTATATCATCAGGAGAGAACAGGATTTCTCGAGGCTGAAGGAGTCATCACCTGAGACTACCATCAGCGACAACCTGAGGTGTATGATGCTTTTGACGTTTTCTGGACTTGATCAACGTGAGNTGCTTTCCTCTGTGGGGAACGAGTACGACTTCAAGCGGGTGTCTCACGCCCTGAAGATTCAGTTTCCACAGGTGAGCGGCCGAAGTGTCTTCAGGAAAGACTATTTGGGATGCCGAGGAGGTGGTCAGCAGGCGAGTGCAAGACCCGCCAAATGGAGATCTTCCCCTGGAAGGTTCAAGCAGCATGTGCTCTCGGTTTCTGGAGCAGCCGAGGATGATGAGCACGATGAGGATGTTGATGGCGAGGCCTACTATGAGGCGGACGAGACCTATGAGTATGAAGAGGAAGAGTCCCCGGAAGAGGCCTACTTGGCTTACAGTGATGATGATGGCTTGGACTCCTTGCTTTCAGAGATGGGTGGATCATTGGAGGATCCGACGGTAGCTGAGGCCTTTGCAACAGTGGCCCAATTTCGGCAGAAGAAGAAAGGCTTTGTTCGCAAGAAGCCTGCTGGTGGTGGGACTCAATCTGCTCCCACACAGAGCTACCCGTTCCGTGCCCAAGGAGATATCCAGTTCGATCCCAAAGCTAAGGAGAACCGCAAGAACGCCATCCGCTTCTTGAAGAGTATGTCAACGTGCACATCGTGCAATCAAAGAGGACATTGGGCCGGAGACCAAGAATGTTCCAACTACCGACAGAAGGGCAAGGGCAAGGGAAAGAACAAATCCAAGAAGCCAGTCCCTCAGAAGAAGGCTTCTACCAATCTTNATGCGATTTGCGACAACAATGCAGTTTCCAAGTATGACATCGTCCCTGCCAGTTTTGCCATTCCTGAGAATGACCCGGCTCCAACGAATGTCCTGGTTTCTGAGAATGCCACAGCTCCAAAGAATGACATGGTCCATGACTTTGTGCCGGTCCCTGAGAATGACCCGGCGATTGAACCCGTCCAGGCTCTTGAGAATGACCTGGGCAACATCAATGACCATGGAGAGACAACATGCGCTCCAAAGTCGGCGGTCGAGAACTCTGACCCGCCTGCAGATCAAAGTTTCACCAATTCAGTTTTCCGCGTCTCTGAGTGCCTCATGGTCTTCAAGGACCACANGGCGGTCGAGAACTCTGACCCGCCTGCAGATCAAAGTTTCACCAATTCAGTTTTCCGCGTCTCTGAGTGCCTCATGGTCTTCAAGGACCACAAGATGTGTGAACACCTGAGCTATTATGGTGGCGATGAGAGACAGCTCCACCGTGGTGCCAATGGACACTCCAGGTTCATGACGTGCAAAGATTGCGACAAGTCCGTCATCATTGCCAAGAGGCGCGATGCAACTCAGCTGTGGGCTTACCTTGTGCAGGTAGCCATTTGTACGAAGTTCGGATCAAAGGCAAGGTCAAGTTTGATCTACAAGATTGCGTCCAAGGGTGTTGCTGAGATCTTGGACGAACGTGACAAGCAGAAGGCAGTTGAGCCTCCAAAAACATCACCTGGAAGATCGTCATCAGGATGGGATGTGATTCCTGAAAGTCCTCCTGGACCTCGAGGTTACCCACCTGCTGGTGAATCCAAGCGGACCGCAACTATTGTCCGCGCTCCGGAGACTCAGTGTTGGCTCTATGGCGTTTTGCTCGCTCCCGGAGTTGATCTTCCATCATTTCCTGAACTGAAGGCAGAGGATCTTGACATTCTTCAACCACTGCCAGGAGATGACTCTTTGATGCCTGAAGGCCCTTTTCATGGCCAACGTTTTGTGGATTTGGCAACTCACCTGGAGACGGCGCAGTACTGCAAGCATATCATGCAAGTGGCTCTGAACAACGAGCCCATGTCTCCTGGTGTCTTCCGCTTTGCCTCATACCTCTACGTCAGACTTCAGGTTGCCTGGCGCACTGGTGCTCGATTGTCCGGCACTGGTCAGACTTCAAGTGCCAAGAGGCCATTTGCCCCTGAGGACATGATCACCAGCCGCGTCATCCGAGTCCCTCTGCAGTACGACATCTATGATGACAATTCAATCATGGTTCAGGACTGTGAAGTGATGATGAGCGAGGACTTTGATCCCGAGTCTTTTGCCACAGCTGATGTTGATCCACCTGGCCTTGCAATTTTGGACTCTGGGTGCAATCGCACCATGCATGGCGACAAGTGGGCTTCAGCGTTTGAGAAGNGGCGCTGGAACGGTTTCGTTCACCAAGATTGACGTCAAGGACTTGCCGCTCCAGAGAACCAGCCGAGGACATCTTGCTGTTTCCCTTTTGGACTTTGATTTGGACAACATGTCTGTCTTCAGCGAGCTGGTCGATGGCTATGATGAACATGGCGTTGCTGAGGATCCACCTCTTTCCATTGAAGAGGAACTGGCCCGACATGGCCTGTCTCGGCCACCAACTCCACCATCCGTCACTGGGAGCGATGGCCTGGATCCTGATACCCGACATGAGATTGCCGATGCCAATGCCATCTACTTTGACCAGCATATCCCTGAAGAAGATCAGCACATTGACTGGGAAAAGTTCAAGGAACAGTTCAACGATGGATTTCACTGTGAATGCACTGACTCCTTCCTCCAGGAGATCGAGAGCGGCCACTTCACCGTCCGCAAGCCCAGCCACCGCAAATCCAAGAAGATCATTGCCATGGACGAAGCCTTGACCGGCTATGATATCTCTGTCAACAAGCTCGTCACCGGCAACCAATCCAAAGTCTCCCGCAAGCCTCCATTTGGGAAGACATGGCTGAAGCAAGTTTTTGCCGGTAAGATGGGATTGACCCTTTTGGCAGTTCTACATGGCATGACTTTTGGAATCCCTCGAGATCTTTGCATCGATGGCTGGGATGCTGCAACTGCCCATGGCAAGCGACTTCTTCATCAAGATCTACAACAAGAAGACCCCTACTGCACGGTACTCACACAGCCGTGTGGACCTTGGGGAAATTGGTCGCGTTTCAACATTGCCAAGGGTGGTGCTGCGGAGATCACAGTTCAGAAGTTGCGTGAAGATGGCCGGCCAGTTTTGAGTGCTGTCAACAAGACAGTTCGTGACCGTGTCAAAGCCAACAGGCACATTTTCCTTGAGCAGCCCCTGGGGTCGCAAGTTTTGGACGAGCCTGAGATGTTGGATGTGAAGCGTATGGTTGAAGATGGAACGCTTCTTTACCTGATGGTTGATGGGTGCATGGTGGGATACCGAGATACCGAAACTGGTCTCCCAAACAAGAAGCCATCCTTCTACATCACCTCCATGATTGCTGCTGAGAGCATCTTCAGCGGATGTCAATGCGATGGAACCCATCAACATCAACATTTTCAGGGCAACAACGCCCATGGACCCAGGACAGCTCAAGCTGCCGCATGGCCCTATGAGCTCAACATGATGGTCATTGAGTGTATCATCCAGCAGGCCAAACTGGAGGAACAACTTGCAGGAAATATCCATGAAGCCTTCCCAGCTCAAGTTCGACCTGCGTCAGATCAACTTGCACAACGAAATCCCAAGCGCAGAAAGGAAGGCAGATTGAGCATCATCAACAATCCTGCACCTCCTGTTTATCTCCGGCAACAAACCTTGACTCCCATTGCCGAAGATGGTCCTGCTGATCAAGATCCACCTGAGGATGATGCTGCCTTTCGAGCTCAACAAGCGGCCAGTCTCGGACCAGTGCTCACTCAGTCTGAGAGCGACAGGCGTTATGCCTGGCTTCAAGTGGACGCTGAGATCAGAAAGCTCTTGAAACAGCTCCACGTGAATTTTGGCCATCCAACTTCAGTGACATTGCAGCGTATCTTGCGAAGACAAGGTGCTAAGCCTNCCTTGCTGACACCTTCTATGCCAAAGATAGCAAGGGCACAAGCTTGGCCTTCCTGAACATCATTTGCGATGCGACTTCCTTTCAGGTTGTGTCATGCTTAGGTGAACTGACCGGGCCACCATCTTCTGGTGTGGTACTCCGCCATTTCTTGACTTCTTGGTCTTCCTGGGCTGGACTTCCGAGATCTCTCCAGGTCGACCGCGGCAAGGAGTACATGGCACAATTCTCTGACTTCTTGAAGGAGTATGGTGTCGAGCAGGAAGTGATCCCACTCGAATCTCCCTGGCAGAATGGCCGATGCGAACGTGCTGGTGGGCTGTGGAAAGATGTTTGGCAGAAAGTCTGCCANTGTCGAGCAGGAAGTGATCCCACTCGAATCTCCCTGGCAGAATGGCCGATGCGAACGTGCTGGTGGGCTGTGGAAAGATGTTTGGCAGAAAGTCTGCCACGACCTTCAAATCACCACCATGGCTGATGCCCTCACTGCCACCAGCATCGTGACCCAGACACGAAATGCTTTTCCAAGAGCAAATGGGTATTCACCCAACCAATGGGTCTTAGGCCATCCTGAAGCTCGACTACCAGGCAGTCTTCTCAACTCTGATGAATCTCAACAGTTGGAAGTGCTCGAAGCTGCCGAGAACCCTGAAAGTGCCATGGCCAAGAACCTCTCCATCCGTGAAGCCGCCAGAGTGGCGCAAATCCGCCTTGACACAGACAGCCGTGTGAGGAGGGCATTGCTCCGACAGAGCACGCCGACCCGTGGGCCTTTTCCCATTGGATCCTACGTCTACTTCTATCGAAAACAACCTCAACGGCATTCAACTGGGCGCACCTACAATTGGTATGGTCCTGCCCGTGTCATTGGTGTGGAACTACGCAATCCCAGGCGTACTGAGGATGGAGATCCTGGCACAGAGGGTTCAGCCCCTCATAGCTACTGGCTCCGCTATGGGCCCAGTGTTGTGCTTGCCAGCGGTGAACAACTTCGCTTTGCCTCAGAGGATGAGCTTTTGGCCGCACACTATGTGCCTCATTATGCCGTTGAAAGAGGCAGTGAACGCGGTGCTCGCAACTATGTTGATGTCAGAAATCAGCTTTTGCTTCCCCTGTCTTTGCCAGAGCAACAGCTGACGGGGGGTGGTGTCATCAACCACGATTTTTGGCAGACCCATNTATGTTGATGTCAGAAATCAGCTTTTGCTTCCCCTGTCTTTGCCAGAGCAACAGCTGACGGGGGGTGGTGTCATCAACCACGATTTTTGGCAGACCCATCCTGATGGCCGCATCATTCGCGTGCACAATGTTTCACGCCGCAGCCTCTACACACCTGAAGCTGATGGCTGCCCTGTCCCAATTGAAGAGCTCCAAGATCAGCGAGTCACTGAAGTGATCTATGGTGCTGACATGGGTGATCGTGCTCTCACCGACACCATTGCTGACAATTGGAGATTGGACAGAGGCCGAGAGCTTGTTGCTGAGTGGGTCGGCGAGACCGTGTTCAGAATTTTGCCAACCACTCAACCTCCTTCCACAACCACTTCCGTTGTGTCTCAACCTGCTGCTGCTCCCGCAGCCTTGCCAGAACCGCCAGTGCCTCAATCAGATGCCAATGCTGGGATAAGGAGGGGTCTTCCAGACCGTCAGGTTTCATCAGCGGAACCCGAGCCATCACCAGCTGGTGGTGCGCAGCCTGAACATGGACTTGGATTTTCAGGGCTTGGACTTAATGCCCAGGGGCATGGATTTGGACTTGACGCCCCACAGGCTGCATCCTCCTCCCAGCCAGTTCCACTTGCATCTGCCCTTCGACAGCCCGATAGACTTGATGGGCATAGGGCACAACCTCCAAGAGGGCACTATGGCAACCCAAAACAGCCACAATCTTATGGGCCTCAACAACCTGTCAAGGTCTACACTGGACCGTATGTCAATGATGCTGTGGATGAAGAAAATGATTGGCCCCATGGATGCGAAGATCTTTCCACCACCATTTCTCTTCGCCGCCTGCATGGACTTTCAGAACTGCAGGATGAAGACTCNGGATGAAGAAAATGATTGGCCCCATGGATGCGAAGATCTTTCCACCACCATTTCTCTTCGCCGCCTGCATGGACTTTCAGAACTGCAGGATGAAGACTCCGATGAGTCATCCGGGCCTGATGAGAATCCAAAGCATGAAGCTCTTTTGACAGGAAAGGCCGTGAAATCCGAGATTGTCCTCAATGATCTCTCGCCTGAAGACCGTGAAAAGTTTGACAAGTCTATGGCCAAAGAGTGGGCCTCCTTTCAGAAGTTCAATGCGGTTGAAGTCTTGTCAGACGAGCAGATCAGTTCTTTGCCGGCAGATGCCGAGATCATTGGCACGCGCTGGGTTCACACCGACAAGAACCAGAAGCCTCGACTTATGGCCGGAGCCCTGAAGCGCAAGACAGGCAAGACTGATGATCAGATCAAGCGCGAGTATCCCTTTGAGGCCAAGTCTCGAATGGTAGTCATTGGATGCCAAGAACGTGATGCCGGAATCCGCTCAGATTCACCGACGGCATCTCTCCTTGCCTTCAACCTCGTGACAGCCATCTCTGTGCTCTTCNGGATGAAGAAAATGATTGGCCCCATGGATGCGAAGATCTTTCCACCACCATTTCTCTTCGCCGCCTGCATGGACTTTCAGAACTGCAGGATGAAGACTCGGATGAGTCATCTGGGCCTGATGAGAACCCAAAGCATGAAGCTCTTTTGACAGGAAAGGCCGTGAAATCTGAGATTGTCCTCAATGATCTCTCGCCTGAAGACCGTGAAAAGTTTGACAAGTCTATGGCCAAAGAGTGGGCCTCTTTTCAGAAGTTCAATGCGGTTGAAGTCTTGTCAGACGAGCAGATCAGTTCCTTGCCTGCAGATGCCGAGATCATTGGCACGCGCTGGGTTCATACCGACAAGAACCAGAAGCCTCGACTTATGGCCGGAGCCCTGAAGCGCAAGACAGGCAAGACTGACGAACAGATCAAGCGCGAGTACCCCTTTGAGGCCAAGTCTCGAATGGTCGTCATTGGATGCCAAGAACGTGATGCCGGAATCCGCTCAGATTCACCGACGGCATCTCTCCTTGCCTTCAACCTCGTGACAGCCATCTCTGTGCTCTTCNGTCATTGGATGCCAAGAACGTGATGCCGGAATCCGCTCAGATTCACCGACGGCATCTCTCCTTGCCTTCAACCTCGTGACAGCCATCTCTGTGCTCTTCCAGTGGATTTTGGAAGCGTATGATGCCAGCACTGCATATCTTCAGTCCCAGGGCATTGCACGACTTTTGCTGCTTAGGCCACCTCGGCCACCTCCACCTGGAGTGACACCCTTTGACCTTTTGCGGGCCAAGGGAAGCATATATGGCACGAGAGATGCAGGGAGAAGTTGGTGGCGCAAGTTATACTATGCCTTGCTCAAGTATGGATGGGTGATGTCGCGGATTGAAGCCGCCCTTTTCTTCATGTTTGATTCAGGATCACTTGTTGGAATTTTGGCCGCCCATGTGGATGACCTTTACTGCACTGGAACAGGCCAGAAGTACAAGGACTCCTTGACCAAGCTTGAGAAGGAGATCCACCTAAAGCGCAAGGTTGGTGAGTTTCGTTTTTGTGGCAAGAATGTTTTTCAACATCAAAATGGCGATGTTTCCCTTGACCAGATGGATGCCATTGAAAGTGTGGAATACATGGTCCTCCGAAAAGACCGGCGAAGCATGATGAACGCCCCGCTGACTGAGGAGGAAAAGTCCAGTTTTCGTGGCCTCATTGGTTCTCTTGGTTGGATTGCTCGCCAGACGAGGCCAGACGTTTTGGTGAATGTTTCATTGGCTTCACAAACCATGGGAAATCCCACCATCAAGGATGTGATTGAGCTCAACAAGATTGTCAAAGTTTTGAAGGACAGCTATGATTTCAAGTGGAATTTTGTGAAACACAAGGGTTTGAACTTTGATGACATGATCGTGTTTTGCATGTCCGACAGCAGCTTTGCCAATACTCAGAAGATGCGCAGCCAGACCGGCTACATCGTGGGCCTTTCACTTCCCTCCATGGTTTCTGGTGATCCAACGCCTATGATGGTTTTGGAGACGTATAGCGGAAGTATCAAAAGGGTATGCAGAAGCACATTGGCCGCCGAGGCCAACGGATTCTTGTCTGCCGCTGAAGCAGCTGACTATGTCCGCACTCTCATCTTGGAGATCAAGCACCCTGGCGTGAGCCTTCTGGATTTGGACCGGGTCTATCTCAAGAGCATGATCTATGCCCTGACCGATGCCAAGTCCCTTGAAGCTACGCTGAANCAAGCACCCTGGCGTGAGCCTTCTGGATTTGGACCGGGTCTATCTCAAGAGCATGATCTATGCCCTGACCGATGCCAAGTCCCTTGAAGCTACGCTGAATCGCGATGCTGGTCAACCCTCAGACAAGAGGGTCAAGATTTTGGTTTGTCAAGTTCGTGAATTGCTGGGAGGCGAGAACTATGACGATGATGGCACTGTCAGGGCCCATTGGTGCGATACCGCCCAGATGGTCTCAGATGTCCTGACGAAAAGCGGTTGCGAGCGAGATGCATTGCTCGAAGTTTTAGCCACCGGCCTGTGGCAACTACGACCTGCGAAGGAAGCCATCGAAGCCAAAGCGAGAATCAGAGAGGGACGTCAGCGCCGAAAAGCGGCGGCCAAGGTGGCAGTGCAAGCTGAGGAGGGGTGTGAATCTGTGCAGTAACCACCAGCATTCCTTCTTTCCAGCTTTGCACTTGGATGTTCAGCATGTGCATATCAGTTCACTCGACGCGCCCGTAGAGCGCTCTTTTGCCAGCTCAAAAAGGTGCCAACGTTCAGCCGTGCCACCGTGCTGTTTCTGATTTTATAACATGTGAGAACTAGCCCAAAACTGAGAGTTCCGTCAGATTTGTGAGTTTTCTGTTTGGGGTATCAAGATATCTGATGGTAGTGGTTGTGGTAAAGCTGCAAAAATCGACACCTCCTCTTTGGTGATCCCCTGAAACTAGGCCGGGGTTTGCCGACGCCTAGTGGAGCTTTTGTTTGAAACTCAGAACTCTTTGATGTTTGAAGAGACTGAAATGACATTGTCTTGGGAGATTTTCCGTGAAAAAACAACGCTTTTCTGAGAAAAAATTGGAGTTTAGTCAAAATCTTTTTTGGCCATGGCTAACTGTTTCTTTGGTGGTTACAGTTGGTAATGATGTTCCAATCCCCAGATTTTGGTGAGAACTGAGGCTGCACACTTCACCCTTGGTACAAACCCCCGCACTGCGAGCAGTGGGGAACATCGTCACCGGTGATGACAACCAGACACAGGCAGGGATGGCAGGGATGGCAGGGAAGGAGTTTGGGCGTTGCCATGGATGCATTCCGGTTTTGGAGGCGGAGGGATTTGTGATGTGTCCACATCACTTTAGAGACATTGTCATGTTCATGTTGGAATTACATCAACACGACACAGGAAACTCAGTTCATAATTTTGTAGAGTTGTTTTTCATTAGTTGAGAAAAAATGAAACTCATGGCCTTCAAAATTGCTATTTTACATAAATATCTTCATGACATTTCATGTGACATTTCATGACAGAAAATGACAAGTGTCCTCAGTGCCTGCCATCAGGTGATTCTGCACAGTGGCGCCTTGCCATCTTTGTTGAAGCTCTTGTCCCATGCCAAAAAGGCTGGGGATCATCGGTGGAAAAACCAGGTTGGGCCAAAATGAGGAAAACCCAACAGATCCATGAGAAGTTCCCACTTTGGGTGTGAGAAAAAAGATCACTTAGCAGTTGGTCAGGTCCTATTTTCACATTTGGTGTGTTCCGGAACTGGGATGTATTCAAATCTAAATTGCCAACAATTGATTCACTAGGGAGAATGATGATACACCATCAAAACATCGGTTTTTTCCAACCAAAATTTCAGACACGCCCATATTCCAAGGGTGCCATGGCATGCCGCGGCATCAGGCGATCCGGAAGGAAAGCTGCTGGACTATCTCCAATATCACTGCAGGAAATCGTGAACAAATTCAGGAGGCGCAGCTGCAGCACAATGATCTTTGGATTCATGTTCAACCGAACAGTTTTCAACAATTACTCAATTGACTCAAATGTATTGTGTTTTTTTGGAGGGGGGTACCCAATAATCTCCAATCTTTACTGGTTACACCATTTCTTAAACACATAGTTGTCACAGACCGGTCACATCCCTCCGCGAGGTTATCAACAATGGCTTGCTGCCTCCTGCGACTTGGATGAGGGGGAAAAATGGAATCTCAGTGCAGCTTTATTTGGATGCAAAACATATGTATGTAACTGCATGTAGTACTGTACAAAAGTTACATATGTGTTTGTATGTCTCTGTTTGTATGTGCATTGTTGTTTCTTTTATACACAAGAATATGATATAATTATGATTACACACACATTTCGAAGTAGGTATTTAGGATGTAAACGGTAAACGATTGCCAACTTCGCCAACTGAAATTTGGGAATGAGGATGACCCAGTAACTGGAGTACCTTTCGCCATCTCTCAGGTGATCCATTTACTTCAGACAGCCGATTTTGACATCAAGAAAGAGGAGCGCCGGAATCTGATGTGATCTAACTTAACCATCTCTGCAAAAGGAGCGAAAAGCGAACCAGACGCAAATTGGCAGAATTTCATGATTGTCCACTAATATTTGAATAGTCGTTTGAGAGTCATTTGATAGGTAAACCGGTAAACCAGTCATACAAGACAATGATGTAGTCCCAAACTCTTCACACAAGCAGCGATGTCATACCAATCATTCAGAACAGTCATTTCTTGGACACAATCCCATCTCGATTTGCATAGAACAGTTATTTTGGACGTTACGATTTGCTAGTTATACCAGTTGTCTCAACTTTAACAACATTGATAAAGAAGTACTATGTTATCCATACTTATACCCTAAGAAGACAAGTTCTTGTTGTTGTGCCAATTATTTTCTCACCAATAAAGTGCAACAAAAATTATAGTTGTACAATCTTATACCAGTAATTGTCTAACCTAGTTTTCGTTACAGCTATACAAGTTATTTTCCATTGATAAACGAAGTTCTCCTTCTTTCCTTGCCTCGGGCTCGCCAGGCTGCTTGGGCGATCAGCAACGCCACCAGTGGAGGATCTCCGCAACAGGCGAAGCATGCGAAGCATAGTTTCAGCCGCGAGGATAACGTGGAGATTCACCATATCACCATATCTATATTTATAATATACACACCATATGTTACAATGTGTTACATGTAAACATTCTACATGTGATATAATATTCATATGTTTTCATTGAGATCTATCCATAATTCATAGATAGATTCACAGACGGTTTGATCATCATTGTTGGTGACTTTTTGGAGGATGACACATCCATTTTTGGGGGTTCTATGGTGTGATTTAAGGAATATGCTTTGATAAGTCGTATGCAATTGTCAGACAAGGGGATTCCTTGAATGAGGGCGGAATGACTAATAACCCAGAGAAGAAGCCTTCAACATGAAACATTTAGTCAGAAACGAAGCCCCATTTTGCGTGTGTCGTTGATCATTCATCCTGCACACCAGGGAAAAATCACCCATCCCTGGCCAAACCCACCCCTAGTTCCATTCGTTTTATGGGTCTAAAGGAAGATTAAAACTAGACATCCCCATAGAAACCAGCAAATGTCCTATGTCGAAAATCCCATCATTTTCAATCTTCCGATAGTTTTTTCCATATCCGAAAAAATCTCGGCCCAGGTGGAATATCTGGTGGAGATGGGTTGTGTGAAACCCTTGGTGGATCTGCTGGCCGTCTCAGACGCCAAAATCATCGGAGTGGCCCTGGAGGCTTTGGAAAATATCTTGAAGGCCGGGATCAAGGGATGGGGGTGAGGTTGGGGTGAGGAATCCATGAGGTATGCCATGAAAGTATGCCAATCCTCGATTTTTTGATGGTTATTTATGGTTCGTTACAGAGTTATACTGGGAATTTGATGGGTTAGAACTGTTACCATCACATCATGCCTTGAATGTTTGGGATGAGATGGTACTATAGCATCTAAACCCAAGATAGAGGAAGTATTTCATAAATCTAATTGGCTTGTAATGCGGGATGATAGCCATACACTTCGATTTTGTTGTTGTTTTTCTTTTCCTTGGTTTAGAGGACTCTACCATAGATGGGTGCCCAATTCATGGCACTTTTTGATGGAGAAAAGAAGGCTTGAAGCCGTGGGATGGACCGGTGCAACTCACCAGAATCTGATTGTGGGAGCCGATGTGGCTAGAGATGGATCCCACAGCTGGTGCTGGATCGGCAGCAGAGTTTTCAAGCAAAATCCTGGGATGTCTTCCGCTACAAAAAACTCTTCCAGCTAAAGGCCGAACAGTCCTTACAGAAAAAGTCTCCTGTACCATTCCAGTGGCTCTGAGGTTGGCAAGGACAAGCAGCAAGAATTGGGGCTCCAAGATAACCCCTTCGGAAACAAGATCGAAACAGTTCGGGACTCGGATCCTAGAGTTGCAGTGACTTTTCTGTTTTTCAAACGCAGTTGCACCAAATCGATATCCATTGGATTAGGGGTGTTCATGGGTTTTCCATCTTTTTTCCCCCCAAAATGCAGAGACTTGGAACTACTTGGATCCCAGGAGATCCCAGGACTCACCCTGAGGCGGATGGATTGCCCAAGATTGAAGCATTGCAAGAGGATCCCAATGAGGAAGTGTGCGCCAACTTGACGAAGCAAAGGAGGGTGAACCTGCAGAGTGGAATGCCAGTAACTGCTGGTATGTTGTTTTGTGATGATGTTGGTTGTTGTAGCTGTTATATATTTTTTGGCAACTGTGAAGATGTGTGAACTAGTCAATTGCCAACCTCATAGGGCAGAACAACCAGAGTGAAAGTTAGCACCAAACATGTGCCTAGAGCCCCGTGAAACCAGAAGAACAAAAACATGGAAATCAAGGACGAAAGATTGAACATCAACATGAGATCATACAAGGCGACAGCCAAACATACCACTGTCCAGCATCCTCTATCACCATTTTGTTTGGAGGCAAGCCAATATAAAAGAGCCTCACAAGCCGCCAGTTGGAGAAGAATATCTGTACAGTTGGGCCTTCCCAGGTACCAGAAAGCCATGAAAATCCTTGAGAAGTATTTTCCTTTGGAGGCTCGGAGTCACTGCAGAGAACTGCACCGATTTGATGCTTCCTTCGAAAGCTTGGCCCATAGAGACCATCCCATCATCTCATTCAATCGGGCCTGGTTTTATTTCATCGATGGTTGTCATTTGGCTTTGTTCAAACATTTGGGTATAATGGTATAGAACGGTATAACCAATTTCATCCATTTTGTAGGTTTGATGGGAAACTATTGGAATCTGGGATGGTTTAATGGTAGAAATGGACGGAAATCCCCGGCGGCGCTAAACCATTGTGCGCTTCCGCTTGCAGGACGATGATGCAGACATCGGTGAAGATGTAGCTGGCTCAAGACATCACTGGGATGCTTTTGATGGGTAGCACAAGTCAATACATTCAACATTATTAAACCCTCATTAAACCCTCATGAAACCATGACTAAACCAGGATTAAACCACCATTAAACCTTGCACCCAATACATCTGCCGTTTTTTCGACAATCGAGGCCTCCGGACCACAATTTCAATTCGGCGCCCAGGTGCCAACAGGTGCGACAGGAGCTGCCTGCAGTCATTTGTGAGATTTTGTTCGAAACTCTCATCATTTGAACGTGATTTATTGCTATTTATTGTCATGTTATTCTCATTTAAGTATCGATTATCATCCAACTTGGCCGGTAATAGTTGTTTGTCAAGTGCCCAAAATTGCTCATTTTTGACGAAATTTCGCCAATGCACGGCTGCCGCGCTGGCGTCGCGCTGGCACTGCGCCAGGTGGCTTCAGTTTTGGTTCCTGAGGCGCTGTTGAACTCGTATTCCGTGGGCTTTTCTGCCGAAATTGGAGACATAAGTCAGAAATAGTCAGAATAGTGACTAGATGTGACTAGATGTGACACAAGTTGATCACCAGCATACAGCAACACTTTGTGATGCGAGTTCCTGAATTGGACACGACTTGGGTGTGGCCCAAGCTGGGCAAAGACCTTGGAAATCCTTGGAACCAGTTGGAACCAACAGCGGTTCCGTGTCGAACAGAGCACGACCGTGTCGCCGCGCAATCCGATGCCGGAAAAACAGATGGAACATGATGGAACATGATGGAACATGATGGAACATGATGGAACATGGGTTTAATGATGGTCTAATGATGGTGTAAGAATTGTGGTATCCACCTGCAAATACCGGTATCCACCTGCAAATACCTGCAACATCTCCAGTTTTTCTCGTAGATGGTAGGTGATGATGCAATACGTCAAAAGCAGCTGCTCGGTTACCTGGCGGTATCCTGGTGGTTTTACTTGAGCCATCACATGCTACACACATAGCGGTTTAGTTTGGTGCTTCAAAATGATGCAAACATGATGAGCAAATCTCCGGCTGCTCGACATGAGTTTTGGCTCATGGGCCCGGGGTACATGTCCAGAGTTCACTGGAAGATCATGACATGTGGCAGGCTGCATTTCTGGAGGCAGACTACACTCAACTGGTCATGCACGTGGCATCATGGTCTCATAGTCTATGACAAATCGCTTACATAGCTTTGATATCAAAAGCCAAGATTTTTACTCTCCGTTTCAAAGTCACCAGATCACAGCCAAAAAGACACAACAATCATCGACCCCTCAAAGATCCCAGCCCCATCCCATCTCATCCGATTGCGCTGATGGTTCGTTGGGAGTTGGTGGCTGGAAGCTCCCTGGCCCTCACCGCCCTGGTGCTTCTGCGCTCCCGCGCCAGCCCCAAGGGCCCCAAGGGCGCTGAGGATGAGGCCAGCCATAGCGAGGACGCAACGCAGCCGAGCACGGTGGAGACTCATGGCACCAATGGCACCGGTGTGGCTGGAGATGGTGGAGCTGATGGAGCTGATGGAGCTGATGGGAATGGCACAGACGGTGATTCCTCAGAGGATCCGAATGGAGAGGAGAAGTTACATCGTTTGCCCCTTCCGGTGGTGGAGATGGTCCTGATGGCTTTCTTGGTCACGTTACTGGTGCGGGGAGGAGCGCTGCTGGGTCACACATCAGAGGAACAGGTGAAGAGTGGCATTCTGCCGTCCGAACAGGTGCAGCAAAATACGTTGAAAGTTATCTGGTAGGCATCAAGTCGGATGGTTTTGATTTTTCATGGTTTATCATCAACTTCCCAGTTTGGGCTCGGAGGCCTACCAGCGGTCAAACTGTGTCAGCCAACTTCCGAGAATAGGTGTCGCCATGGGTTCTTCGATTTTTGATCACCCGATAGGTCATAGAGCCAATGTTTTGGTACACATCAGTGGGATGGATGAGCATTTTGCCTTTGGGACCGAATCACCCAGGGGCTGTGCAGTGGCGTTTGTGCATGAGGGTGTGCACTACGATCAGAAGGTGTCCCTCTACGATGTCTGCCTTTCAGGAGCTCAGCACGAGGATCATTGGGTGCTTCATTTGAATGACAAGTATCGGCCTCTTAAGTCCCCCCCCTTCAATATCAATGATTTGGGATGTTTTCATGATGTTTGTTGTGGATTTGGGTGGCTTCAGCTCGGCGTGTCATTACCTTGGTTGTTCCGTGATTTCTGCAGTGGACTCTTGCCCCCTTGCAGCACAAGCATACCAACTGAACCATTCCAGCCCAATGCTGGTCGGTGACATTTCCTCAGTTGATGTTGTTCACAGGATGCACTTGCTCCAGCTTGAAAGATCCTGCAATCCAGTTGTTGCTGCTGGATTCCCATGCCAGCCTCTCAGTCGCCAAGGTGCCCAGAGAAGGAGCCGAGACATCCGAAGCATGACACTTGGTGCTATCCTCAAAGCTGCACACATCCTGTGTGCGTCAGGAGTTTGCTTGGAATGCGTGCCAGAGGCTTTGACCGATGATGACACCCAGCGCCAGTTGTTGGAGTTTGCCAAGACACATGACATGGTTGTTTATCAACGCATTCTTCATCTCCACAGCATGTGGCCCTCCAGGCGTTCCAGATGGTTCTGTGTCATGTTGCCGTCCTCTGTTGGATTTGGTTCGTTTCCCTCCCTTCCAGTGCTTTCAGATCCGCCAACTGTGCAAAAACTCATGCCTTTTGAACCTTGGCCCACTTGGTCACCACAGGACGAAGCCCAGTTGAAATGGACGGAGTTGGAAGAACAGGTTTACAGGGATCCCCAATATGGATCTGTCAACAGAAAAGTGCAAACAACGGCACCTCTGCCCACAGCCCTGCATTCTTGGGGCAATGCTCTGTATCCTTGCCCATGCTCTTGCCGGGCGTCTGGACTTAGCCCACAAACACTCCGTGCTGGTGGACTGAGGGGCATCGCTGTCGTGTCAGGATGTTGGCCACATCACACACGTCACATTCACCCCAAAGAATTGCAGCTGTTCCTTGGATTTCTTCCTTTTGAGCGTGTCCTTGATGACTGCCGGGGTCAACTTTGTCTGTTTGGCAACTCCGTGTCTCCGATGCAGGTGATTTGGGTTTGGTCACATGTCATGAAACAAGTCGGTCTTTTGCCTGAACAGGTGCCAAGTCATGGTCCTTTGTCACACTATATTGACCTTGTCCTGCTTCAACGTGACATTTCTTGGCCCAGTCCATCAGCGGGTCTTGGAACTTTGGTGTTGAAGCGAGATGATACGTTGATTGACATCCATTTCAACACCACTCAAACAGTAGGTCAGCTGCTCCGTGCCGAAGCCACCTTGAGTAACACTGCTTCAGAGCTGGCTGTAGTGTGTGAGGGTCACGTCCTGCCCTCTTTTGCCTTCCTGCAGGAACGTTCATACGAGCTTTGCAGTTGTGCTCAGACATCCAACCAAAGCCTTGCTTGGGTGCCTTTGACGGTGGTTTTTCTGGGTCATGTAACGGCACATTGGGCACCTCCAAGTTTGACCTACATGCAGTTTTTGAGTTGGGTCGGCATTTTCCAGTTCTCACGGCTTGTTGATGAGAATGCGACATTGATTGAGTCCCAAGCGCATGTCGAGCCTTGGAAGATCATTGTGGTTCAGCAGCAACCAGAGGAAGTAGAATTGGACTTGGACTTGTTGACAGGCTCAGGTGTCGCCCTTGATGCATTGCCCCGTGGACTTCTTCGCACAACTGAGTCCTGGATTTGCACTGGACTTTGGCATTTGGATCAAATCATCAAGTCACAGTTGCTCACCACTTGGACGGGCTTGGACTTTGCCTCATTAACCGTATGGTTGCCATCTTTTGCAGATGCTGTTTTGGAATTGTGGCCTAGTTCGATCAACGATCGCATTCAGGTGTGGCTTGCTCCCACAGACACCCAACTTCATGCGTTTGTTTATGAACAATGGGGATGGAGTCTTGTTCTTTTCCGTTTGGATGCCCACACCATGACAGCCATTTTCAGTGAACCTGAATGCCACCATGCAGTCACGTCCAGGCTTTTGGCTTCTAGGGCTTTCCATGTCAGTGGGCGCAGCCACTTTGAAGAACAGGTTCGAAAAGCAGAGTCCAGTACGGCCGATGCTGGTACACTTGCACATGCCATGCAATGCTTCCACCAGGATCTAGGCCTTCCAGGAACATTGATTTCTGATTTGATCCATCATACTGATGTTCATGGCAGCCCCAACATGTCCATGATTTCCCCAACCTTGCCATATGAAGTTGATGGACTTGCCCAGATTCCTCACCGCATTGCATCAGCTGCTGGACTTCCGAGCCAAGGACTCACTGCCCGATTCCTCCTCAGATTTGCGAGAGGCTTGTTGGGGAACTTTCCCACAACAATTGATCCGAGTCAGGTCCAGATTCTTTGCCTTGATGGCTCTGCTGCTTTGAGTGACTGTGCAGTGCAACCTTGGCAGGTTGGATTTCCTCCACTGTGCCTGTTTGTCCTGTCAAATCACCATTGGACTTTTGTCACATGTAACATGTCTGCAGGTCGATTGATTGTCAATCAGTTCGATGGTTTGGACTTTACGCCCCTGTCCAGTCTTGCCCCGCTCTGCAGCAGGTTGAAAGCGGCTTGGAATGCGGATTCAGTCACTCTCACCACGTCTTGGCGCATAGAGCAAACCCAGCCAACCTCTTGTGGGACAGTAGCCTTGGGACATTTCGCACTTGAGATCGGCCTGATCTCTTATGAACAAGCCATGCACTTTGAAGCCCTTCACAACAGCTTTGCGGTGTGTAGCAGCCTGCTTGGCACTTGCCGACTCTATGGGTTTGGAAATGGACTTTTTGGACTTGCTTCTCAACCATCTTTTGGCATTCACCCAGTTGCTGCGCAATCGCATGCTGCTTCAATTGTTCCACAGCCACTTGGACTTTCAGCTGGCTGTGTCTCCTACTTTGCTGCCATCATTGCGGAACAGTCCTTGTCTTCGAGTGCGGGCGCGTTCACTGTTCTCTGTGCGAGTTCCTTCTCTGACTTGGCGAGCATGTGTTCGGTTATGGACTTGCCGGTCTGTCGGCCTTCTTGGATTTTCCTGCTTGTTGCTCAGCATTGGACTTTGGTCTGCTGTCAAGTCATTGATGCGGGTCTCCGGCTCACACTGTTTGATGGCACTGCTTGTGTTACTTCGGATGATCTCTCTGTCCTTGCGGCTTCTTTGTCGAAGTTGGGGTTGTTTGAGAGGGCAAATTGCAGGGTCACTAGGCTCTTCCCCCAAAGTCAGCTCATCACTTGCGGAACAGTTGCCCTTGCGCATTTTGCCTACTTTGCTGGAGTGATTTCCTATGAACAAGCCAAGTCTCTTGAATCACACCATGAGCTTCTTGCCTCCTGTGGCTTTGGCCTTTCCTTGGGGGGACCTGTTGGTTTCGGAGTTGAGGAAGCAGCAGTCATTGGTACCCTGGAACAAATCCTGCCCTCAAAGGGAGTGCCAGTTGAAGAAGTTCCCCAGCGTGCTACAGCAGCCATCAAGGCCTTTGGACTTAAGGCAATCCAACAAGCGCTGAAGGCCGCCAATCAATGGGCTGCGCTGAAAACCCTTGGTAACTCCCGGCCCAAACCTTTCCTTTGGGTGACCCATCAGGAGCTCCAGCAGCATATCCAAGACCGAGCCCAAAGTAAGTTCGGTGCCGTTGACATCCGCAAGTCGAAGAAATCTCAGGTGCGCCGTGAGCCAACTTTGTCCAAGCACATTGATCCTGCCAGCCTGCTGCTGCCTCATGGACTTTTCACTACCAATTGTGGTACAGTTCTTCCGCAACTTGCCATAGGGGATGTGCAACGGGACTCACGAGGGGTAGCTTTTGCAACAGCACAGGAAGCTCAACACTTTTTGCAAGATGGCAAAATGATCAGTGCCGAAGGCCTTGCCCTTTTGGTGATTGGCACCATGCCCCAAGCATCAGTAGCTCTCCCGATGCATTCCATCCGGGTTCCTGCCATCTACAAGGGCACAAATGAGCCTATCATTTTGGACTGTACTTCTATCCAACTTGGTGACCAGGCTGTTTACCGTCGTCCCAATCAACAAGCACCTGAATTGCAAGTGTGTCCCACCAAAGTCATGAGGGTGCATATCTTCCGCGACTTGCTCGATGCAGATCAGACTTGGGAAGATTTCACAGCCCATCCAGTCCGCTATCTTGTGCAAGCTTTTCCAGTGCTTCGTCTGTGTCGGGATGCGGAGTGTGACCAGTCTTGTGGACTTTTCCATCCGTCGTTGGAGGAGGAGGGCATTGAGTCTGGACTTGTCGACATTTGGTGATTCCGATGGCATGGACTTGATGGTAGTAAGCAGCCTCCGGCCAAAGCTGAAGTTCTGTCTGTTTATGTCCGCATCCCAGAATCCAGCTTCGACAGCATCCACCAATCGTCTGGTGCACATGGCACTTTCTTTGAGCCGCGCAACGCAGATCAACCGGGACCTGATGAGACATATGCGGTTGTCTGGACACCACAGTGGACTGTCAGTGAAGTCATGCATCGAGTCAGAACTGTAGACCACTGCCTGGCTGCATGCCGCCTTGGCCACAAGTTTGGAATTCGCTGTTTGGCGAAACATCAAGAAGCCCTGCACAGCCAGCTGCATCCAGGTAAACCTTTTGTGCATTGTGCCATCAAGGCCACATATCGCCTTGAACCATTGCCAGCAGGCACACAAAGAGCATCGCTTGTCGCAACTTTGCAAACGTTTGGCTGGAATGCAAAGCCACTTCAACCCTGTAAGGGTAGCCAGGGAAAGGCATGGCAGGTTGGAGCCTCAACCGAACCACCACAGCCCTTGATTGAAACCCAGCATGGATGGATTGGTATAACCAAGATCAAGGACTCAGCTCCCCCTGCCAAAGAATCAGGTTTGATTGCGACAGCCAAAACGAAGCAGCACATCCATGAACAGCAAGCAACGGCTTCTAGCAGCACCACCACTGCAGACCCCTGGCACCAAGGCTCAGATCCTTGGGGCGGCTTCCGGCCTTCCACAAAGCCTGTCGCCGCACCATCCCAACATGTGCAAAGTCGATTTGATGATGTTGAACAACGCCTGCAGCAACACGTCACCTCTGCCATCACCAAAGAGGTTGAAAAGCTACATCAGGACCCAGAAGCCCAGCAACGCCTTACGGTTGTTGAGAATCAAATCCAGAGTTTGGTCGAAAATCAAACCAAACTTGAACATTGGGTCGCTGACGGGAGCTCTAAAGTCCTTGGACTTCAACAGGACTGCTCCCAACTCCGTGATGTAGTGCAATCGCAGGGCACGACACTCCAAAATGTGGTCGCTGAGGTTGGACATTGCAACACCAACCTGAAAAACATGGCACAGGAAGTCAGTGGATTAAGGGACGGTTTCACAGCCAACCTTGAAGCCTACTTCACTAAGCAGCAAAATGACATTGAAGCCATGTTTGCCAAGCGTCAACGCCATGATTGACTATGGCGCTCAGGGCCCTCTTCCTTGAGGGTGCCTGCCAAGTCAGTTTGTCTTCCCCGTTGGATTTTCCGTCCTTGGGTGCTTTTGGTTTGGTTGTGCGTGCATTTTGTTCGCATTGGTGAGGCTGCCGTGCCTGGTCCCGATGTTGTGTCTCCTGACTCTTTCATGGACTCTCCTGCTTGGGTTCTGCAGAACGACCATGATTTTGTGCTTGGGCTTTTCAATCCCTCTGGACTTTCCAACAAGTTCCACATGCTAGATCATATGCCTGAAGGTTGGTGGCACGTTGCTGAAACTCAGGCATCCAAGTATCAGCAATGCTCTTTTCGGAGTTATCTTGGTGCCTTGTCACGTCGAACAGGCAGAAATCTTCGCAGTACCATAGGTGCACCAGCACCATTGCGCCCTGGCTCAACCACCGCTGGGAGCTGGACAGGAGTTCTTAGCTTTGGTGATTGTCCTCTTCGCCAGGTACCATGTGTATGGCCCTCAGGGGAATTTGAGAGCGGCCGAGTGCTCCTTTCTTGTGCACACATCCATGGACTTGAACTGCTTGCGGCCACAGTGTATCTTCCTCCTAAGGGGCCCACTTACCCCAATGCCTTGGCTCTGTCCGAAGCCTTGTTGACACCGGTAACTGAAGAACTGGTGCTGGGCCGTTCCGGCCCTCGGGCCATCTTAGGGGATATGAATTGCTCACCTGGAGCGCTGAATCAGATGGCCATTTGGCAGTCAGCAGGGTGGATTGAGTTGCAAGACTTGCTGTTCCAATTGCATGGTGTCGTTCCTCAAAACACCTGCAAGCAAGCCACTCGCCCTGACCAATTGTGGCTTAGTCCTGAACTTGCCAGCCTTGTTACCGATGTTGCCATTTGGAGCATATTTCCTGACCACAGTGCTGTGCTCGCTGGCCTGCGTTTGCCTTCGAAGCGAATCACCGAGCTTCAATGGCGCCTTCCTGGCCATGTTCCGTGGGAGAAGATTGATGTTGATCAGTGGAATTCCATGTCGTCACTTGGGCCTGTTTTTAGACCAAACCCTGCGCCTGCGGGTTGCGCCGGATTGGCCTTCAATACTCCTGACCGTGTGGACTCCAGGTCACAGTCTTCTTCCTCAGTGGATTTTTCCAAATGGAGCAAAGCTTTCGAATCCCAAGCATCCCAGTGCATCAAAGACCCAGTGGGGCGTGCAGACAGGAGTTTTTTTGGTAGGGGCGTTTTGACCAAGCCAAGACCCAGAAGGCTTCAGCCACCAACAATGAAATACCACCGGCCTGGCGAGATCCCACGAGCCTCTGGATTCCTTAATAGAGCTGTGGCATCATGGTACAAGCAATTGAGAAGGATACAATCCTATCACCATGCCATCAACTCGCCACGTGCTACTGAAACTTATTCAGCACGGTCAGCTCTTTGGAATAGTATCTTGTCAGCCCATGGATTTCAGGGCGGTTTCCAGTCGTGGTGGATTTTTCGTCCATATCAGTTTCAAGGCTCTCCGCCTGCTCTTCCTGCTTTGCCTCCGGATGGCCCCACTACCCAGTTGATCTTTGATGACTTTGTTCACAATTACCGGCGTTTTGAGCACTGGCAACTTCAACGCCGGAAAGAAAGCTGTCGCTCCAAGCTCTTGAGCACCGCCAGAAATTTGTTCCAGACCACCCGTAAGCCAGCTAAGCCATTTTTGGACACGCTGGTTGACAGCACTGCTCAGGCAATTCAAGTTTGTGACACTTCCCAAAACTTGGTTTCTGTTCCTGTGGACTTTCCTGAAGGGTCTGTTTTGCATTGGACTTTGCAAGATCAGCCGGCGCTTGTCAAAAAGGTCGATGGCCTGTATCAGGTCGATGCTGATTTTGTCCTTGCCACTGGTCAGCAACTGACTTGTCACCAGTTGGTCTCTCAGCCTGAAACCATCCATCACCGGCTGATTCAGCTATGGTCTAAACGTTGGAACAAGCACACCGACGTCCCAGAATCGGCATGGGATCAAGCCTGTCAGTATGCCAACGATACCGTGCCGCAAGGCCGCATAGACTTGCCCCCAATCACCATCCAAGATTTCCGCCGTGCCACCCATGCTATGAAATTGCAAGCAGCCACGGGCCCTTGCGGCTGGACAAGAACTGACCTGATCCATCTCACTGACGATCATGTCCAACAGCTTCTTGATGCGTATCATGCAATTGAGCATGGTCATCCTTGGCCGAAACAATGGTGTGTCGGTTTGGTGAACTGCCTGCAGAAAAAAGACACCAGCACCAGTGTTGATGGTTATAGACCCATAACTGTGATGAGCCTTTTTTACCGGGTATTTGCAGGCATTCGTTCAGGGCAAATCCTTGCACAACTCTCTCAAAGGGCTGATTTCTTGCAGTGCGGCTTCATGCAGGGTCACCAAAGTGCAGATGTGTGGTACTTCATTGGCGCTTGCCTGGAAATTGCTGCATGTCAATCAGCTCCGGTGCATGGACTTGTTGCAGACCTTGTCAAGGCATATAACACCATACCAAGACGCCCTGCTTTTCACTGCTTGTCTCTGTTAGGGGTCCCAGATTGGTTCTTGCAATCTTGGAAGGCTCATTTGGCAGTTTTCACTCGTTTCTTCGTTGTGCGGCGATGTACAAGTGATCCTGTCCTTTCTGTCACTGGATTTCCTGAGGGGTGCCCGTTGGCTTGTGTAGCAATGGCCGCCTTGGACTTCTTCTGGCATTGGGCCATCAAGATTCGTGTTCCGCGCACATTCCAACAAAGGTTGTAAGGACATAAGAACGATTCATAGGGAGCGAGGACTTAAAAGCTAATTTACATTGCCACCACACAAAAAGTGCGGCATGTGTGAAACAACAAAAGCTAGGTGCTGACTTGAAAGTTGCTTGCAAGAATCTATCAAAGCAAGGTGCTGACAGGCAAGTTGCTTGCAAGAATCTATCAGAGCAAGGTGCTGATTTAAAATTGCTTGCAAGAAGCTATCAAGGCATGACTGCAGGGCAGGCATGCCATATGTACAAGTGCTTGAGCCAGATACATATGGAAACTTCCACCCTATTGGGGATCTACTGAGTTATGTGCCCCAGGAACTTATAAACGAATTTGGCCTTATACCAGCAGTGGTGTCAGGTCATGACAAGGGTCACTGTGGCACAGGCAAGACTGCAAAGTACCTTGGAAAAGCAGTGGCACTGCCACCACATTCCACTGCACCTTGGAATGTTACATGCTTGAGCCTGCAAATATATTCAAGTTCAACAAAGATACATGTCTTACTAAATCCCACCATATATATATACACATCAATATATATATATAAAAGACAAACTTTCTACACCCTCACCCGTATAGAAAATGTATTCATGTATGCATTATATCAATGTGAAAAACAACACACACAGAGATATATATGTATATATATATATATTTATGTATATATATATAGTTATTTATTTAGATATGTCTGTATGTATGAGATGTATGTATGTATGTATGTCTGTCTATCTGTCTGTACGTCTGTATGTATGACATGTATGTATATGTGTCTAAATATATATATATATATAAATATAAAAATGTGTATATATATATATAAATATATATGAAAAACAAATTGAAGCCCACAGGCTAAAATCACTAAAGCCGGGAACCAATAAATTCAAATATTTATATAAATATAATTTTATCAATAAATATATATTTCAAATATATACATAGAAATATGAAATATAAATATATATATATATATATTTAAATATATATTTAAATATATATATATATGTATTTATTTATTATTATATATTGATATAAATCTAAATATACATGCATCTTTGTTTCTATCAAATCAATGATATTTTTAAAAAACGGCTAAACTTTCTGACGGCAGCCCATGCCAGTTCCATTCCTTGCAGTCTCCGGTCTAGACCGCGCCCCGTTGCTGTGAACTTCATGATTTTCATGAATTTCTTTACTACGTGTCATGACTTTCATGAAATTTCATGGGCTTTCATCAGATTCTGGATTCCGGGCCCCAAACAAATCTGAAATTCATGTTTTCCCCGGCCCNCTTTCATGAAATTTCATGGGCTTTCATCAGATTCTGGATTCCGGGCCCCAAACAAATCTGAAATTCATGTTTTCCCCGGCCCAAAAGACATGATAGTCACGTTTTCCCCAGCCCAAAAAACATGAAATTCATGTTTTTCCCGGCCAAAAAAAAAGAAATTCATGTTTTACCTAGCCAAAAAACATGAAATTCATGTCTTACCCGGCTAGAACCATGAAATTCATGTTTTTCCCGGCCAAAAAAAAAGAAATTCATGTTTTACCCAGCCAAAAGACATGAAATTCATGTTTTACCCGGCTAGAACCATGAAATTCATGTTTTTCTCCGCCAAACACATGAAGTGCATGGTTTTCCCAGCACAAAGACATGAAATTCATGTTTTTCCGGGCCAAAAACATGAAATTCATGTTTTTCCGGGTCAAAAACATGAAATTCATGTTTTCCCGGGCCAAAAACATGAAATTCATGATTTTCCCGGCCCAAAAAAAAAGAAATTCATGTTCTACCCGGCTAGAACCATGAAATTCATGTTTTTCCCCGCCAAACACATGAAGTGCATGGTTTTCCCAGCACAAAAACATGAAATTCATGGTTTTCCCAGCAAAAAAACATGAAATTCATGTTTTTCCGGGCCAAAAACATGAAATTCATGTTTTTCCGGGCCAAAAACATGAAATTCATGTTTTTTCCATGAAATTCATGTTTTACCCGGCCAAAAAACATGAAATTCATGTTTGTCCCAACCACAAAATTGGAAAACATGAATTTCACGTTTTTTCGCGTTTGAAAGGACTCAAGAACGATTTATAATATCAAGTTCACGGAATTTCACGTTTCTTCACGTTTCGAAATTTGGTTAGATTTGAAAATTTTCGATAAAGAAATGATGAATTTTATGATTTAGGGACTCAATAACACGAATTTCATTTTTTCTTGGCCGGGTAAAACATGAATTTCGTGCTTTTTGGCTGGGAAAAACATGAATTTCATGGTTCTGACCGGGTAAAACATGAATTTCGTGTTTTTTGGCTGGGGAAAACATGACTATCATGTCTTTTGGGTCGGGGAAAACATGAATTTCAGATTTGTTTGGGGCCCGGAATCCAGAATCTGATGAAAGCCCATGAAATTTCATGAAAGTCATGACACGTAGTAAAAAAAGCAAGGAATGGAAGCTGCCATTAGAAAGTTTAGCCGTTTTTAAAAAGATATCATTGATTGGATAGAAATAAAGATGCATTGATATATATATATATACATATATACAGTTATTTATGAATTTATTTATTTATATACATATTTCATTTTAGTTTCCGGTTTTATGGATCTTAGTCTGTGGACTTCAATATTGCATATGTTTAAGTCTATGCATTTATTTTTTCATTCATTTGTTCATTCAAATTTCATACATGCATACATACATACAGACATACATACACACACACATATATACATACATACAAATCAATAGTATTATGTGGTTTATTCAAATTAATGCATATTTTTAGTTTTGTATTCATTTTTTGCGGATAGGGTTGTAGATAGGATATCTATATATATATATATCTATACATTTGGGTAGACAAGACATTGCGGATATAGATTTCTACGATTTGGAAGGTGTAATAAAGGGGTACGTGAAAAGCGTACATATTTACAATTACCCATTTACATGCATACATGCATACATGCATACATACATACATACATACGTACATACTTACATACATACATACATACGAACACACGAAAATACACACATGCACACATGCATACATACACATACTTGCAAAACATTTACACGCACATATGTGCAGATATACATATTTAAATGAGCGCAAAGAATTGAAATTTCCGGGCGTACGGGGAAGGCCAAAGGCAGTGCACCTGACAGTTCCTTTTAGACGTGTATGAATGTAAATGTGTATGTATATAAATATATATAACTTTACATAAAAATTATGTAATCCTATTTTTGACATATACAGACCTTTTTTTCCTTCAGCCATGCGCATGCCACTTGGGATTGGTCGATCATCTAGCATGCTTGACCAAAAGCAGTTTAAAAACAGAAGTCAAAAATTGGCTGAAATAGCCAAGCGGTACTGTTCTAGCATGTTCAACCAGCCAACTCAAGTTGCCGATGCAGCTTGATTAGCTCCAGAAAGCCATCAGCAAAACACGTCAATTCCAAGTGTTGCATGGCATGGCATTGGCATGCCCAGAAAATCATGCCAAACATTGATTTAGAATTTCACGAGTTTATGTCCAAAGGTGTTTTTTGCATTTTTGCTTCTTCAAAGACGCAGAGAAAGTAAGTCTTGCTGTAAGCCAACAAGATCCCAGATGATAAACACATGCTCTTTGCAAAAGCATATGTGCTAGGGCTTGGATGCAACTGAGTAAGAGCCATGAGCTCAGCCAAAGAACCAGCTAGGACCCAGATGATATCCAAATGAAAGCAATGCTGGCATGGATAAAAGCCAGAAGCTCAGCCACAGAACCAGCTAGGACCCAAATGACACCCACATGCTCTTTGCAAAAGCAAGTGCTGGCTTGGATGCAACTGAGTCAGAGCCAGGAGCACAGCCAAAAATTGACTTATAAGTCCTTTGAATTTCACGGTTTATAGGTCCTTTCAACCTTTGCAGGTTGCCAATCAGTTTTGTCGACAACTTGGAGCTTGTGTGCGATCGCTTGACTGAGCTGTACCGTGCAGCTGATGAGCAACAGCACCTGTGCACCTTGCTTGACCTTGAGCTTGATCTTCCTCGACTGTTTGCCTGGTCATCCACCCCTGAAGGTCGCCGAGCCCTCAGAGCTAAAGGATACCAAATAAGTCTAGGGGATAGGGACTTAGGAGGCCAAGTAATCTACAGCCGACAGCTCCGCAATAGAGTGTTGACCGACAGAATTGCTGGGACTTTGCAGTTTTTCAGTAGGCTTCGAGCTGCTCCCTTACCTATGGCAGTGAAAATCCTGAACATCAGACAAACACTTTTTCCGCGAGCCCTGCACGGCTGCGAAGCAGTAGTGGTAGGTCCAGCTCATTTCGACAAGCTGCGCACCGGCGTCATGAAGGCGCTGAAGTGGGATCGCAAAGGGGCCTCACCACTGGTACGTTTGAGCCTGCTTCATGTGGACCTTGATCCTTCGTGGTATCAGTTGTGGAGAACAGTGTTGCTGTTTAGGGAGCAATGTCGCAAGAACAAAACCCTGCGCGATTGGTGGACGATTTTTTGTGGGTCTCGTCAGGACATTATCACTCATGGACCTTTTGGAAAAATCAGATCGGAATTGCACTCCATTGGACTCGTCTTGGATGGAGAAGGGAAGCTTTGGTACTCCGAAAATGGGTGCATCAATGTCTTTTTGTGCTCCGACCACACTTTGAAATCTGTGCTGCAATCGCACTACCAGGATACCGTTGCCACATCTGTAGCCCGCAGAAATGGCTACGAGGACCTGGATGGCTTTGATTATGCTTTGACCACTTCGAGTGATCATCTCTTCTCTGGTGCGGAGAAGGAACAGCTGATGACAGTCAGAGATGGAACCTTTTTCACGCAAAATACCCTCAGCAAATTTGATGCCCGTCAGACCGAAACCTGCGGATGGTGCCATGTCCTTGATACCAAACAACATCGATATGAATCCTGCTCCAAGTATGATCACATTCGTGCGAAACACCAAGAACTCTTTCAATCCTGGAATCAACTGCCACAGAGTTTTCGCTTGGCAGGCCTTGTCCCTCGAAATCCCTGGAAGTGGTTGGTTTGGGAAGCTTTAGACGCCTTGCCCAACAGAGCGCATGAGCATGCTTTTCCTCCGACTGGAAAGGTTTGGAACGTCTTCACAGATGGAACCTGCTCTGATCCACACTGCCCTGAGGAATCTTTGGCAGCTTGGTCGGTTGTGGTGCATGGCCGAGGCACTCTGAGTTGTGGGGTTTTGCCTGGAGTTCAACAAACCATACTGAGAGCCGAGATTTTTGCAGTGTACAGTGCACTTCTTTGGGTAGCCAGCTTTCCAGGTGATCTTCACTTGTGGGTTGACAACCAGACTGTTGTGGATCATTTTCGTGAATTGCTTCATCGCACTGGTGATGTTGTTAGTTTTGAGCATGCTGATTTGTGGTGTCGGATTCGTGATTTGTTGGGTGTTGTGGTTTGTGATGTTTACATTCACAAGGTTGCCAGCCATACGCCTGAGGGCAGTAGTAGCGAAGCTCACGCCGAATTTGTTCGCCTTGGCAATGAAGCGGCAGATTTTCAAGCTGCAATTTCCAATCAAAGTAGACCTCCAGTTTTTGCCCAGATCTGGGATCGCTATATGACTTATCGTTCTGTTTGGAAGAGAAGGGTCCGCCTGATTTCTGCTATGTTTGTTGATTTTGCCAAGTTCGATTGCGATCGAACAGGGCTGAGCGATCCCAATGATGATCAAGATGTGGAAGAAGTTTCACCGCTTGTTTGTATAGGTACCAGTCCCAACAATGCTCAGTTTCATGTACATCTTCTCCCGTTGTTGGAAACAGACTGGTTTTTGTCAGCACATGAATACCATTTTCGAAGAGTTGGTGGAAAACTCGTGGAATGGCTAATTCAAGCGGATCAATCAGCCTCCATGAAGCGATTGGTGAGCTATGTGGAACTGTATGTGTGTTTTAGGCGTTTTTTCGGTGGTCCTGTTTCGGGAGGTCAGGTTAGTGATTATGTTGCTTTGACTTTTGCTGCTGACTTCAAAGAGTTTCGCAAAGTGCTCATCTATCTGCTGTCCATCAGCGGTGTTCAAAGTGCTGGTTCCAGTGGTCATTTAACAGCCATTGGAATACATGTTCCCCAGGCTTGTTTGGAGCTGGGCTTCCCTCATAAGGAGGGTGAGTATGCACATCAAGTGCTACGAGATTTTGTGGGCGCCAGGCCTATTGTAAATTCTCAGGGTTTTTCGAAACCATTTCGTTTGTAGCCAATCATTGGTTCACACAAGTTGGGCCTCCTGGGCTGCGAATAGCTGCCCAGAGGAACGAACAGAGTCCGTGCGCGATATCATCAACTTCCCCACCAAAATGGCTGTAAATTGCAGTATAATTCCCTATTTGTTTGACTAACCCACCTGGTTCATGGATGTTTATAGGATGTTTGAAGCTCTTCAGCACGACGAAAGTCAACCATGAAATAATGATAAATAATGGGCAGTTCATGTCGTTTCATCCTGCACTTCCCTCGACACAGTTGAATAACATTGAATTGCGATAGCAGCCGTTTGCTCGTTAAGGGAATTACGTTAATACTTTCAGAAATCTTATAGTATGTGTTGTTCATTGATATCCCCACTAAGAGTCCATTAGGCTATTCTTTTCAAACGTTGCTAGGTGGTGTGGAACTTCCAGAAGTTCCTTCGATGTATCTTGGTGGTGCTTTGTTTTACCTCCTCCTACCTGCAAAAACACAAACTCTTTGACCGTGCCAATGGGAATTGGCCAAACATGGTCTTCAGTCGTTTGAGCCAAGAACTCTGGCTTCTTCCCTCGAATGAGTCGAATGGCGTCAAACAACGTCGAAGACTCACGCTTTTGTTGGTGGCACTGGGGCGTGCTTGTTTGGGTACTGTGAGGAGCTTCATCAAATTTCGATCTCATATTGATGAAAAGGAGCAGAACATTTGCAGTGGGCCTTTCATCAGTTGGATCATCTTCCTGTTGGACGCTGGATTGTGTAGCCATCCAATTTTTGACCTTTTGGATTTGTAATCTTTTTGGGGATCAAGATGAGTAGACAGCACCAAAATCTATCTCCCTGTTTTGGTCCAAACAGAGTTCTCCCCTTTTCTCGGATCTCCCAGAAAACCTCCCACATCCGAAACATCTCAATGGAAGCATCGGAAACATCAGGATGTCACGGCGAACTGCGGTTTCCTCCTGGGTTTCAGCGCGGGGCGGCACTACTTCGCTGCCGTGCACCGTGGCTACGTCGAGGACGTTCCCAACGATGACGCGGATCCCACCGGTCCGGTGCAGCGGCCCCGGGCGGCCGTGACCGGTGGCCCGGAGCGCGAGGAGATGCCGGAATCGCCGCGGAGCAGTCAGTTCCGGGCCAAAAAAAGGAGAAAAATGCTGGGAGGTTTGATTTTTCCCATGATTTTTCCGAAAACTCTGGTTTTTATCATGTATGTCCAAACAATTTATGGAAATTTTATAGGTAGTCTGAAGCAGTTTCTGCTCCACAATCTTCATATTAGTGGTATGATTGGGAACTGATGAAGTGGTTGATCATTAATTATTGGATGACTTTATTGCACTATCTTTTATTTTGTTGGGGATGATCACGAATGAACTGGGAATTTCTTCCCAACCATTGGAAATACAGAGGGTTTTGAACACTGATCACCTAGATGTCGTCCTTCAAAGTGAGTCGGAGATTTTTTCGCCTATGACAAGCAATCCACCATAGATGAAGAGTCTAGCTGGGTATGTTTTTTTCCCAGGGAATGGCCTTGAGCAAAACCCAAGGTTACCGGCCAAAGATAATAGTCTGAAGGCATTTTGTCAAGGAGAACAAGTGGAGCATCCCATTTTCACATGTTATGCTCGACGTGCTTTGCTGGTCTTATTGCTCACTTCAGCCTTGGAATGTGGTTTGCTTTCCCATTGGGAGGCGGGAATTCTTGGAAATCGCGATGATGAGGTCGACATCTTTCGAATGCGACCGTATTTCCAATCCTGGACACCGGATTTCTCACGATGGCGTTTAAGGCGTTTGATCTTGGGAAGTTGGAGAGATCTATTTTATTTCATGCTGCTCTATCCCATCCCAGCTGGCAGCTTCATTCTTTGCGCCTTTTTAGCACATCGATTCCTTGGTCATTCTCGCTTCCATTTGGTGGATGGCGTCTTACATCGAGCTGTGATGGGTTTGATGTCCTATGCGGTGTTGCTTGGAGCACACCGGGCCTACTTTGCGATGAGTTGTTTGCTCATTTGCTGGGAATGTCGACATTTGGAAAATCGGGCCAATGATTTCGCCCGCATCTTTCCACAACTGAGCCCAAGACAGCGATGGTTACAACACTTCTCGTTGACCAATGAGGTCAAAGCCCTCCAACAACGCTTGGCACCGTTGATTCGATATGTCTTTTTGCAAAGGTTTGCTTACCTGGCCTTAGATGTTGCACGACAATCCTGTGATGCTTCTCTTCCCTTCAACTTGGTACATTATTTGTTTCGCCATGTGATGTTCTTGGCAGCTTTGGGAATCACTTCTTGGCGCATTGGAAAGCTCAATTTCTCCATCTATGAGAAGCTCCACAATGCGATCATGGATTTGCTGCCCCGGAATTGGGCAGAACATTTGGGTCACAGCGCTACGCTGCAACAAGAGATTGTTTTGTCAAAGCAACACTTGGAGGATTGGTTCCGATATGTACAACATAACATCGATACAGGTAGAAGAGATGCCTGTATCTGTGTATTCCATTTACGTTTTGCCGCTAAGTCCCATGTTTTGGCCTTGTCGGTATTGACGTTGCTCACCCTGCCGTTACTCAACAAAGTCTTGGAGTACTACGGCCGACACGTGGTGAACGACCGGTTGCTGGGTCCGGACTCCGGCGGCTTCGGAGCTTTTCTGAATCAGATGGAGAGAACCTGTGCAGCTTCCGAGGAGTGAAAAAAAGATAGGTCTCCGGCAGGGATTTCAGTCGATCATTGAAGAACCATTCAATAAGAATACATATCATTAAACATATATTATGTAATAATGATAGAAAATGATAGAGAATGATAGCAAGTACTTGTACCAGTAGTCATACACCACTTTAGGTTCAGAAAGCTGCTAAAAGAGATGGCTTTGTAAGCGATGAATTAGGATTTCAGTTGGATCTGGACGGCGGATTTCAGTTGGCGCATGATATGCTGGTGATATCCAAAGAGCTTTGTGCGGATGCAGATGGACTGGACATAGCATCTCAAACAACTTGAGTGGAAGCTACAGCTTCAGCAAGACATGGCCGCAGATTGGATAAGAGTGTCCACAGTTTCAGTTTTTGTTGCTCCACTTGTTGATTTCTCCTGCCATGAAAAGATCATCATCGACTCCTGAGACGATGAGGCTGGATGGATTTTGCGTCGTCCATGGCTGCGATTTTTGCAGAAATATGCAGAGATCATGGTTCGTTTTTTTCCAGAGCTTGAAAGCGTTTCATCAGTTTCACACACGGCATAGAAATTGCACCTCAACCGTCGATTTCGATTTCGTCCAGCATTTGGCTCATCGGCACCGACAGCACTGACCAGCTACTCTACCGCCCCAATGGGTTGTGCTGCTTCCATGCCCAAAGATGAATCCAGGGCTGCATATATCGAGACTTTCAATGACATTTGTCACTTGACGTTGAAAAAAACCTAGCCGTTTAGTGTCTACCAAAGCAATGTTATATATATATATACATACTAATCACCATTTCTTTGTGTAATTTTAGCGAATACCAAACTATCCCAAATATGATATCACGATGCTTGGGGTGGGACCCATGACCCATTTGGGCAAGGGTGATACCAGTGAGGACCCCAGTTGCAATGAGGTAACAAGCTGTGCACCATCTCTGATCTAATCTACCATTTGTGATCGGACACAGAAGATGCTGTCCATTGCTTGCCCGGGCCTATTTTAATCAGTACTAAGTGGGATTTTAACCCAGTTCTAGAAGTCACCATTTGTAACAAACGGTCCTAAGTCCCAATTTTTCCTGGGACTAGCTACCCACTATATAGGACGAAATTGGGTCGAATAGGACCAACTTAGTGACAAAATGTGATCAAATCGCCAGGATTTTACCCCTCAGGTCCAGTGGAAGTCGAAAAGATGACCGACCAAGTCCATAAATATTCTCGCGTCCCTCAGCGGTGTGAAAGATGGGGGGCGCCATTGGGGTGCCTATCGCTAGATCGCTATCAGATTGCTTCTAATATGTTTGGGTTATGTCTGGTTCCATTTGGTTGCTGTTTTCGGAAGAATGACGAAATTTGATGTTGGGACTTTCAGATTGAACTGATTGTCTATCCATGATCTTGTGGTCCCTGTTCATTTTGGCTATTGAAATTGACCAGGCACCAAACAACTTCTTGGAGCACACTTACCATGCGAAAGAACAAAGCAATGTTTCAGTCTAGCAAGAAGTGGCGCTCGTTTTTTTTGTCACAAACATTAATCCGTCAAGGCAGGACAAACGGTTCGGAAGATATTTCATGATTATTTCATGATATTTTCCATATGTCTTTCCGATTTTCCTGAAAATCCTCCCATTTTGACCGGACCGTTTTGACGACTTCCGAAAGGTCTATGCTTACGATGCCGATGCCTGGGAGAAGCGCTTCGGCCCCCGGGCAAAAGGGACCGAAGGGACCGAAGGGACCGAAGGGACCGAAGGGACCGAAGGGACCGAAGGGACCGAAGGGACCGAAGCCCCGGAAGTACAGTAGCGACGCACAGTCGAACGGGTGGCCATCGCCATGCCCATTTTTCCCCAACTGGCTGATGATGGCCGTTGGATTGTTTGGATGTTGGATATTCAATGGACATTTGATCGATTTTGATAGATTTGATGATGAAACTTGTTTGGATATTGTTTGGATGTCTGATATTTGTTGGATGTTTATTGGATATTTTTTGGATGAGAGGATGCATTTCCCCTCAGACACCGCACTTTGCAACTTCGGGATTCTTCTGGAGGAGGAATCCCAGCAGAGCACCTTGAAATGGGACGGAGTCGACGTACGAAGTACTCGTAGACCATTGTAGGATAGGTGCCATAAGCTGTGCCGAGCTGTGATGATCAGAGCTGTAAATGCCATGAGATCCATCAGAGGCAGCTCGCACCGCTCTCAATTCGGGTGAGATCGTTTGGATGTCACCGTTATGTCACTGTGCCTCTGGTGTCTTCCGTCTGATCCCGGTATGGGGATCCACTTTCCAAAAGAATTTCTGTTGAATTCACAAATGCCTTTGGGGAAGATCCTGAGACATCTTGGGCACACTGGTGTTAGCACAAACAGGTTTTTGTGCTAGGTTGTCAGCCGCACTACCACATCACACCAAGTTGGGACACAAAAATCAATGTGTTTGTGTACAAAACTGTTGTTGTTTTGTTTTTCCAGGTCCACCAGTTTCTTTATAGTTGTTTTGGTATAGTTTCTGCTGATATAGTTTCATATTTGTAGGTTGTTTTATTATCTATTGCACAGCAGATATTCCGGAGTTGTGTCACCACCAAAGACTTGGTGCTCACTGATGTGGGCCGGCTGATTTTGTGACAAAAAAATCCAGGCGTACAAGTTGCGTCACCGCCCGGGCTTGGAAGGTGGCCAAAACCGAAACAGATAGAAACAGATTAAACAGATCTACCATGTACCAGAGATGTGCCAAAAACACCATCTGTAGATAACTTTTTTAGGGAAAGCTATGGAAAACCCATGGATTTCCACATGTTACCAAGTTTGCTTACCGCAGGGTAATGGGGCTTATATGACCGTTCTTTGGGGAAACCGGCACCATTAGAATCGGGACTTGTCAGTGGATCGCGATGGTGATGTACGGCTGATTTATCAATCATTTATTCCCATCAATGGTGATTGATTCCCTATACAACCAGCACAAAGCAATGTAGAGAGGATTTCCCAACAAGAATAGCCAGGTATTGGATGTTTTGGCCACTGCTTAAGTCCAAAGCTTCAGCAAGTCCACAATCTACGGATTGTGGGCACGTGGCCGTTTTTGCCGCAGATTTTAGGCAGGGATTCCAACCACACCATGTGGCTAGTTTTCAATGGAACCCACTGCTTAGTTCCTCTGGAGATCTAGGTTTGCAATTTCGAGAGGACAGGCGTAGTGTGCAAAAGTCTGACAATCCTGGGTTCAGCTTGGGAAATCAACATGCAATGCTTGCGTGGCTCCATGGAACCGATGATATCACATCACAATAGAGGCTCAAAAATTGCTGGTCCAAAACACTGAAAACAGGGATGGTTTCATGATTAGATAATGTTGGATATAAAATCCATCAAGGTGTCCCTGGGGGATTTGATAGCGAGGGATAGCAATTTTGCAGCATCTTCACCCATCTGCACCCCAGTTTTCAGCCAGGCCCAGAATATGGCATCTCCAGCTGCGCAGAACTGCAGCAAAAGGGGCGAATTCTTCGAACTTCGTCATTTCGGTTTTCAAACTTTTGGAACAGTTGAAGTACCATTTGGTAAACTAACATAGCTATGGAAAATAACCACTTTACTGGGAAAATCAATTAAAAATGGCCATGTTCAATAGCAAGAAGTGTTTTTTCCACTTGGTCATTCCATCCTCTGCTGATCTTTGGGATTACAGCTCCACATTGAATTCGTGCACGGTTGAAACATCAAGCTGCCACTGCAGAAACTCAGCCGAAAAACATGGCCAATTAGACAGTTTTTCAGAAACACGGGAGTGAAGCGAAGAAAGTGAACCAAATGGTTGCGATTTATATGTACAGATATCCTATATTCAAAATATATTTCACAACGAACAATCTAAGATATACATTACAATCTCTTAAATATCTATTAGTAACTATAGACTATAGACTATAGATATATGAAGATTTCCAAGTCAGAGATCAGATGCTCAAAGTCCTTTCTTTTCGCCAAGCTGCGCCAAGCCGCGCCATGCTCTGGATCTGATGGGGCATGACTTAGACGTCACAAATACCTGGCCACAGCCCTTACTGGAGGACCATGGCTTTCCATGGGGTAAAAACCATGGGGACATGACATCCATATGGTAAAAACCATATTTGATCCATATTTGATTCATATTTGATCCATATTTGACCCAAGGAGATAGTGATGGATAGCGGTCGATAGTGGTTATGGGATTTTTGAATATCGAAAACTGTCTAAATGATCATGGTTTGATAATAAATGTTTGATGATGCATCATTGTATGTTCAAATGATGAATCAATATGTTCATGCTCGTCTTAAGTGGGTAAGTAGTCCATTCAATTCCATGAAATTTGAACAAACATGAACCAATCAGTTTATGACTTGATAGAGTTTTTCTTGGCATCCATGTTTATTTCCCCACCATCCATACCTATGGATCCAAGTAGCTACTGGTGTAGTGAGGGATGCGTTTGGGTCATTGCAACACTATTTCAAGAGGAACCGGGTGAAGGACCTTCTCAGGATGTAATTTTGATCCACAAAACCAACACGTGGGTCTGATATTCCTTGTCGAGTGGATTTGAGAATTCCCCGGAATTGATGAAAACTGTCTAGCTGGTCCAGAGTTTATGATGTCTATGTTTGGCTGTGATTATGGTACACAAAGCCGTTGGACTTTGACAAAGTCGATCTTTCTAGATCAACTGTTGGGATGTTTGTTTGTACTCTCATTTTCCTGGAAGATTTCTCTGAGAGAGATTGAACAAATCCAACCCTACAGATCCATTTTTGTTGGGATATCCTCCTGTAAACAGACAAAAAGCTGTGGAGAACGGACTATTTGTCATTTTCCAAGAGAAACCATGGTTTTTTTCCGCATCGAAGTGTCAGTTTACCACTGGATATCCCACATCAATCGGCAGGATGAACACAGCCCCAGGAGCTCCGTCTCGGTTCACTACCCCGATGGGCGCAACGTGAATTGAGCTGTGATCCCAGTTGACTTTCTGTCGATGACTAGACTGGAGACTTATGACTTTCCCGTTTTACTGTACCATATTGTACCTATATCTATACACATGTGAGATTTTGTTAGATTATATATACTTATGATAATTTGTGACCCATATGTCATCTAAATATGTCATGATATACCTATATATAATATAGATAATATATATTAAATATATTATTTATATGTTTATATGTCTACCTATATGTCATCATTGGTTCTGCTAAGATCTGACCTGCCACGCACCTTGAGGCTCCACCAAGGTGCCACCAGTGGTGCCACCGGTGCCAGTCCGCGTGTCGACAGCACAGTCCAAAGTGGGTTGCCTTCAGGTGCCATGGGATGCCATGGGGCCAGGTGAAATTAGGTGATCGGCAAATCTCAATACCATCCTAAAACCTCTGCTTCACGCAAGTTCTTCCGTTTGAATTGGGAATGTGTCTTAAGCCTTAGGCAGCCTTAGGCCCACAACTTTCATTTGAACAAGAATCAGTGATGCGAAGATTTCCATCAATGGTACGACATGACCCGAAACGATGCTGCGTGGCATAGAATGTCGACTTGGCAGCGGCACGTGCCCAGGTAGATGGTGCCAATAGATATCAACTGTGCCAATTGTTTTAAGATATCACAACTTTGATAGTCAGTGAAGTCTGATGACTTCTCCACTGAACTCTTATCATGTTTTTGGATGTGTTTGGTTGATGTTTTCAATGTCACAGGCTGCGATGTTCGACGATGTTAGAATACCCTGGCTTGCAGTCACAAGCGTTGCCAATTTGATCTTGGATTCTATTCATATCTATGCATATCTATTCCTTTTAGTCTATTGATTCTATTCCTTATTTATGTTTCAGATATGTTCAGATAGTAGTAGACCACAAGTAGACATAGTGGAATGTAGCAGCCACAACCCAAGACAGAAACCATTAAAAATGGTGGTGTTGGATACCAAGAGGATGGTTGAGGCTACCCGCTGACTTATCATAGGCTGGTTTATTCATCAGCACAATCCCTTCAACTGTAGAACTATCCACGAAAAATCCTAAATTATGTGTGGTTATTATGTGTGGTTCTAAGCCCAAGACCCAGCTGGGACCTTGGTGTAAACTGTCAGAGTTGGCGAATCACTTTGTTTAGTCAATACACCCAATGTTGGTAACGGAACTCTAGGACTATTAAATCTATCATGATTATGATCATATCATGATCATATCATGATCTATCCAGGCTATCATTTCAATATCCATCCAAAAACAAAAAAAACTCCGGACATTTGCCCCGACCCAACGGCGCCATGCTGGCGCCATGCTGGCGCCATGCTGGCGCCATGCTGGCGCCATGCTGGCGCCATGCTGGCGCGGAGGTACCACTGGAGCCGTTGCAACTCGTTTCGGTCTCTCAAGAGGACACGACTTCAACGGTCACTTCGCAGGTGCGGAAACTCAGGTGGTTGGGGTCCAGGTCTTGGTCGGTGTGGGTGTCATCAAGTCATCAACAGCCGACAATTTTAAAGCGAACCTTCATCAGTTGTTTGTTCATGTGGTAAAGCCATGTTTATCAACCCAGCATTTGGAATGATTTTTACCAACCATTTATGGATTTATGCTATATTGAGGATTGAATGTCATACATTGGGCGGAAATCTGGTGATTTTCATCCCAATTTGCCCAGAACTTCCCAGGTGCGAAGATTGGGAGAAGACGAGTTTCGAGAAGATGTGCTGGAAATTGTGGATGGTGGGATTTGGAAGGCCATCGCATCATGTGGCACCTGACGTCCTAAAGAATGATTCGATGGAGTTTTCGGCTTTCGGTGTCATGAAACGTGGCAAATCCCCGAACTAAATGGCCATATGAGTCATATACAAATTGGGAGATCTTCCATGTCCATGTTTGATTACCCTCTGTAATCAACTGATTCAGATAGGGGGTGTTGATTGACATTGACTGTGGGGATTGGATGCCATCCATCTCAGGTTGCGTCTTCAAAACTGGAACTCGTCACCTTTGCACCGAGTTTTGCACCGAGCATCGAGTTTTTTCCCCCCAGAAATCTGAACGAGAAACAGAAAATCGTGGATCGCTCAGTCCAGGGCACCGCTTTGGTGGATGCCGTCGAGCATCTCATTGGCTTCGTGGTCTACGGTGTGCTTCATGGCGCCATGTGGGGCGCCCAGGTGGAAAATCCATGGGAAACATCGGAGATTTGGTGTGATTCTCATGGATGATATTGGAAAAATATTGGAAAAATATTGTCATTTCAGGATTTCACATGATTTCACAATATTTCACCCATATTCAAGCAGCAACATTGAGGATTTCAACAACATATTATCACCCCTGATCAAATCGTTTTCGCTGGATTTGGGCGGAGTCAAGCTGGTCCTAAAGGTGCCTCAGCACCCCTGACGTTGAGCAGGTGATAATCCCCGGGATGAATTGAGTTTTGATTGTGGAATCGGGCTGAGAACATTCTGAACAATGAAGACTAGATGAACCATGTCTTTCCCGAATTGGTTGGAGGGAAAATGTGCAGGAAACCCCTATATTTGGTGTAGAGACAATAGTTCATTTTGATTCCTCATGTCGTCCGATGTTGTCCTTGATTTTGTCCGTGTTCTACCCACTTCCCAGCTGTGTCCTACTTGCTGAACGATAGCAAGACCCCCCTGGAAATTTCCGGGAAACGATAGCAATATTTTCATCTGCCAGTTTCTGTCGGATTCGTCAGGTCGCTCCGCTACATTGCCATCATCCCAGAAGAGCGAGGGAAGGGACACGGCCGTCGACTCGTGCAGCATGGTTGGCGGACCCAGTGACAGTGGAAGCCACGGGGGAAGCCACTGGGGAATTTTCTTCGGATCTTTTTCTGATTGTAAACATTTTGTGAACTTCAATGACATTTCATGAAGTTTCAGCTGGAAAGACTGTGTTTTTTCAACATTCTATCAACTTGATTCAGCAAATTGTAGCTGATCAACCCATACAAAGATCAATTAAGACCATATGAAGCATCAGTTTTCACCGTTGTCACCCAGAACTCCATCGAAATCGTCATCCCTTTCTGCCGTTTCCGTCCCGTTTCCGCCAGTTTGTCAATGCTGCCTGGAGCAGAAGGTGCGCTGGGGAAAGCCATAAACAACTGCCATTTGGGGTGGGTTATCCCATCAAAATGGTGGTTTTGGGATGGGTTGTGGCATTGGGTTTACCACATTATTTGCACAGTCACTAGGACCGATAAGCTAATGTGAGCTGACAAGCTCCAAAGAAAAGTTGGAAGATAAAGATCTTAAAAGTGCTTCATGGGTGATTTTCATCATGGTGTATCATGTGTTGCACGAGCCAAGAACATGTGAAAACGGATCAGTTGCCGGATGGTAAATATGGCAACTTGCATCAAGATCACAGTAGACCCTGCAGTAAACCCAACAGTCACGAGGATCCAAATTTCATCGCGCCCCAGTCATCTTGAGGTGGAAAGGTTGACTCTTTTCTCCAAGAGAGAGCTGGTGTCCTTCTACAAGGCCCTGAGAGTTGGTTCCATTTAGTTCCGTGGCAAATTGCCACTGCAATGATGGATCCCCTAAGATTGGGATGGTATGGCATGGGTAAGTAATGTTAATCTATGTTAATCTTACAATATTAAGATAATTTAAGATATCATAAAATGATACAAGAACTAACAAGAACTATGACCACTTTAGATAGGCTTGGTCGATGCTGCATCCCCAGGCCGTTGGCTTTACAGAGGCGCGCAGCCGGGGCGCTGTGTATTCGAAAACCCTTCAGTTCAGAATCAACTGCAACAGATCAACAGATAATTTGAATTCTAAATTCCAAGACTTTCCCGGAAAATTGGGCATGGACCCCCAAAAATAACATGGAAAAACTCGAAGGAGACGATGTCCTCCATGTGTCCAATTCGGATGTCACAGGCTCCAGAGGAAGATGGTGATTCAGAGGATGATCTCCAGGTACCCATGAGTTGCAGGAAATTTGGGTGATATGTGGGTCTTTCTCAATGTGATCCCCTAAAAAAAATTATGGGTTTCAATACTAAGTCATGGTCGTCCATGAGATGATATGGGGTACCCCATGGTACCCCCTATTTTCGGAAACCTCCAGAGGCGGTGAAACCACTATCACTATGAATTGTTGGACCTTGTGGGGATACAGTAATAATCACAGCTGACTTTCATACCTTTTTTTCCGCAGTGGTTGAACCACGAAGCAGAATTGCCAAATTGTTTCCTGGCTGAATTCAAACAGGGCTTGGACATCTGGGTATGGGTCGCGAAACACCATGCAGTACTTATCAACCCCAAAGTTTGTAAAGTATGTTGATGAAACAACTTTAAACCATTTGATATCATTTGATTAAAGATTGTAAACCATTCATGTTTTGAGGGGTCATCCCCAAACCGCCTGACTTGTTGGGTCCTTGGCTCGCCCTCAGGTTCCCTTGGTCATGTGCCCGTTACAACTGGGTGCAGCCACTGGGGCTGTACCCAAGCTGCTTGAGGTAAGGTCTTCCGAGCTGTTCTGGGAAATTGTTGGGGTGTCCCAGATCTTTTGGGAAGCAAAAACCACAAGAAAAATGGTGAAAATCCGATGCCCCTGAAGCCCTTGAATTCAGCTGATCCATCTAGATGGATAGCGAAGCATTGGATCCCCATCTGACAGGAACTGGATTCGCCGTCGAAAGCTTTGGTTGGCGGCTATCGACAGGCTGCAGTTTTGTGATGCATACAGATACCAGAGGTATCCACATTTGGCCGCCACAGTGAGGCTCCCCATTCGCAGGTTGTCCCCTAGATTCTTTTGCACTCAGAGTCCCAGTGTTTGCTGCCGCTATGTCCGAAGCCTTCCGAAGCCAGGCATGAAACACGACGTGCAAAAGACATGTCCGGCGCGTGAAACGCTGTTCTTAGCCCAGAGTACAGCAACCAGACCCTAAAGCAGTCAGGACTGGCGCGGGCAATTGATCTAACCTCACGTTTGTTTCACCGCAAGTTTCCCGCTTGAGTTGTTGGGGAAAAAGCTGGAATGGCCAACTGAGATATCTTGAGATGTCTTTGATGATCTGACCAAAGGATCATTTGCCAAAGATTGCAAAAGCAGATTGCGCGGTTTCAGGGCTCAATTGTTTTCAATTATTTTCAATGATTTCAGGCTCCAAGTCATCCAAATCATGTCAACTTGGATTTGCCTCCCAGGCTGCTTCAACTTCGACTCAACTCCCTTGGCCTATCGTTTCACAAAACAAACATCCCACATCACTCACCCTCATATATTCTCATCCTCATCCAAACTTTAACAGACTTCTCAAGCAACATCCAACAAAAACATCAGTCATCCACAGTCATCCCATATGTTTTCCCAAACTTCTCCAGGTTTGGGTTCTGCTTTTTGGATGTTTTTTTAAAATGTTTTTTGGTATCACTTTCCATCGCCAAATCCATCGCCATGGCAGACTTCGCCACGGCCTCGACGGACGAACTGCAGCAGCTGGCGGCCGCGTTGAGCGACGCGGAGCGGCAGACCTTGCGTCAAGCCCTGCAACTGCTGGAGGCGGCTGGGGAAAGTCCGGGTGTTTCATGATGACCTATGATGACATCAAAATCATTCGAAATCATCATAACCCCAAAGAAATTGCAATGGTTGAAGATTGTTGAAGATTCACAATGAATGGGAGAGACTTCGGAATTGAGATGTCCTTGGGATATCTTTCATGCGGTTTTGCAGTTTCCAAGGCGGAGGAGAAGGAAAAGGTGACCTTGGCAGAGAGTGTGGTGCTGTGTTTGAAACAGGAATTCATCTTGGACTCAGAGCCGCGACACGTTTTCGTCAACAGTGACCGGCTGTTCAATGCCAAAGCTGCACAGGAGGAGGTGAGAGAACAAGTGGGAGATTTGGAATATTTGGAGCTGGCTGAAGCAAAAGTTGGCCAAAATGGACTCGCAACCTTGGCGCAGTTTGCAAAATGGACGGATCAAAACTTCCCCGGCTTTGTGAAGATGTGGGGCTGTATGGTGGAGAATCGTGACGTGCCGGTGAAAGAAATCAAGGTCATCGGATTGATCTATACAAAGACGGGTGACACTTTAGAATCCCATCTTCAGAAGGCGGAGGTTCGCAATGATCACAGGATGTATTTGGCAATGACAACATTTCAAGCATGGAAGCACTCTCTCTATACAACCCCCTGTCTCTCGGTTTTTACCATGGAAAATGTGGTGGTCATTGCAGATCCTGAAGCCCCTGGCGGCTATAGATCCCAGATCCGGATCCAGTTTCCCAGTGCGAAGTACCAGGAAGCCATGGGCATTGAGACTTTGGACACCAATCTGTTGCAGCTGGCAGATGTGTCCCTTGGAAATATTTAAAGAAATATTTAAGGAAATCTGAAACGGATGGGGTTCGAAGAGTTCTTACAGATTGAATGTTGCAACATCTTGCGACATTCACTGAGTCCAGTGGAGATGCAATTCAAAGATATTCCATGTGTAGGCAGTGTAGGTGTTATCCCAGATTGAATGGTTACCCAAGAGTTAGCAGAGGAAAGGCACGGAAAACATGTGCGAATTCCATGCCCGTCTCTCCAACTTTGTTTCAATATGAGATGTTGCCAATGCCTAGGCTGTGGTTTGCATGCCACTGCGACAGCAGCAAACTTGCTGAAATGCCTCGGGTGGAGAAACCCATTGATGGTGAGAAGGTTTTGAAGTTTTCCTGCAGAGATTTTTTGAAGGCGCTCTATGAACTGAAAAGCAAGTGCCAAACCTCACCCGAAAAGATCGTGGTGAAGATGATGCGTGAATACGGTACTGTGAAAGAAGCCCTTGATTTTTACTGATGTCGCAACATGTCGCAACGTTTCACCCCAGGTTTCAGAGGTTCCACGATGTTTCACCATGTTTCACAGATATCGGTCCGAAAAAGATGTTCAGCTGCGATCACGGTTTGTTTCAGGCAAAGTGGAGGTATTCTCCATGTGACACTGTTGGAATGGCAGGTGGCATGGTCAATTCTGACTTTGACATACTTTGACATACTTTGACTGAGCTCATGAGAACGAGTCTCCAGCAGAGAAATATAAAAGCAAAGCTGCATGGTCCAGAAATGTTGAGAACAGTTCATTTCATAGCTGAGAGCCGTTGAGAACACGGTAAACAGCTCAAGTTACACCCGCTGAATCAAATTTCCTAGAAAATCTGCAAGCGCAATGCTATCCACAGTTTGCATCACTGGATCCATTAAAGAAACGATCCACCACTATCAAAAGGTAGCACACACTAAACAAATCTAAACAAACTAATCATCATTCATCATCCAATCAGAGTTTCATCCTCCAAGCAGCTGCATCGCTCCTGTCGTTTCATGTCGTTTTCCTCATGTCCACTTCATCCTCTTCGTCCTCTTTGTCCTCTTCGTCCTTAAGCACGGATGATGAGTTGGACGAGCCACCAGAGAGGCCGCTGGAACTGGCCAACGACCCCTTAGATGCGGTCAACGTCAGCCTGGCACTGCGGGAAACGAGTCGAAGGATGGTGGAACAGCAGAGAAAGCTTTCAGAGGTCGGAGAAAATGAATGGAACACCCGCGTCGTTGTCGAATTTTGGAGGACGAAATCTATAGGATGGGTTTATGAATGGTTCTGGACAAAATGGCTGAAGCAATGTATATAGTTGGTATACTCTTGGTATACTTTAAAGTTAGACCTTTGAACACAGATAGCTATGTTGAGCTTCAAAGTGGTCAGATCTGGTCAGGTGTTGGAACAGCACAGCGTCAAACTGCGCCTGAAATGCGAAGGGAGCAGCGCTTGCCAGGCATGGCAGAAGGTTATCGAGGACATCCGAAGAAATCCGGGAAGTTTCGATGGTTTTGGATACTAATTGTGGGTATTTTTTGGTAACCATTCCCAATTTTTGAGTTTTTGGGTATCTTTGGTTTGGATGTGATTTTGGATAGCAATTTTGACGCACCATGACATTTTGAGGCTTCATGAGATTGTGGATCCATCCCCATAGATTGACATTGGTGCACGAATCGTGTGTTCAAACCAAAGGCTCATACACGTTGGGATTATTGTGCTGCATTGGCACTTTAGTCTAGATATTGCTAGAAATGTCTAGAGATGTCTAGAGATGTCTAGATATGTCTAGATACAGCTTTCACCCACCTGTCCTCTTTTAGATGGGAAGAAACCATTGGCAGAGTCCAGTCGTTGCTGCAACTCTTGATCTTTGATAAATGAGACGCATGCCATAGTCATCTAAAGAGAATCAGGTGGAATCACAACAATTGGATAGCACAAGATTTCTGTGAATCACAAAAACTGGATAGAGTGTTCGAATGCTTTTGACATCGGTCAATATCGGGAAGGCGATCCCAGCAATGTGTCGTTTTTGTCTTGGTGGGCTGGAACGGTTGGAACCACCAAGCAGTTTGCAGATTCCGCAGCGAGGACACACAGAAGGATTTAGTGGCCGCCAAATGCAAACCAAGAGCAGACGATGCTCGGCTGACAATGTTTGGGAAGATATATTTTCAACAGATGGTTCCACATATTTCATGATCATTCATGATCTAGATTTGGTGTTTTTAGATCATTTTTAGATCGTTTGTTTGTTGCCTACTGTAGTTGGGACGATGATCTCAGATCACACCAGTCGCCAAGCTTTGGTCATTCATCACAGCCAGGAGTTGGCCGTAGTTGCCTTCGAGCCGGCAGCCTTTTCCAATGGCTCCATGGTAAAGATCAAAAGAAAGTGGTGGAAAGACCTGAAACCTCCACTCTTGGCTCGTTGCCGTGACATCTCCTGCCATTGGCGGGTTTGTCATTACGATTTGATGGGTTTCTACACCTTGATGTTACCGGTCACTGGACATGTTCAAGGCAAAGTACCTGCAAATGCCTTGGAGGACGCGGGCGGTTCACGGCTGAAAAATGGCTAGCTGTCTGTCAGACCATTTGATCCATTTCTTTCCTTCATACCCTTCAAACATTCACATGGAACTCGCAGAAAAGGGTTTCCACGAATTTGAAATGGAACTGATCAAGTGGAATTTTCGATATGAAGTTATTATGGTATATTATGGTTATAGTTATGGCTCTATCTATTGATATTGCGCTGGAATGGATCTATCTCCAGGTTCATCAAGGTCTGACTATGACTGATTTTGGAACAGGAATTGGACTTCCAGCTGGAACCTGATACTTCCGTTTCTGTGTTCCAAGCTCCAGCACTTCCGGATCATTTGTTGCATCAACTGCGCCAAATCCCCAACTGGTCAGATGGGGGTCATGGCATTCTGAAGCAACGCAAGTCCGATACTTCTTTCGAGGTCACTTCTTGACAACTTCAGTCGAGCTTTTCGCAGATTTGCCCCAGAAAGCTATTGAAAGTAATTTGGATCCCTCTGAAAATGCGGGATGCCTCATAAAACGACAACTTGTACGGGGATCATGATGATGAACCATCAAATTCTGGGTTTTTATCCTAAACCCATGTTTTTCTGTTGACATGTCAACCTGCCTATGATGTCACAGAGCATTTCCAATGCACAGGAAATTGGTAACACCAAGTGTTTGGTCCATTTTGGTCCCCTCAAAGATTCATCAACTGATCTCAGATGTTGTCCAAATTTTGCTCAAGACCAAAAGGCAGTGGCATGACATGACGAATGGTAGATCCAATGAAATATCACATCTATATCCTATATCATTGTATCTTATACTTAGATAGTCTCATCTGGAAAAGATCATCAAAAAATCCAACCAAAATCCTCCAAAATCCCAGACTGAGGTCTCCTTCCCCAACGGCCTGGTGTTGCCCATCCCCAACGCCAACTTGCACCCCCCAGCCTCCGCAAAACCACCGGCACCGGCAGCGGAACGCATGGAACGGCTGGAGCCACAAAGATTCTTGGGCTTCAGCTACCTGGACTTTGTGCGGGACACGGAAGAACGGAAAGGTGGGATGTTTTCCGGAAAAAATTGGCAAAGGATAGAACAACCATGGAAAAAGTTATGGACATCCAATGGGTGTAGTTTGAGCCATTCAGAAACATGAAGAGGACATATTATACACTTAAGTTATACTTAAGTTCTTTATTGGTCTTGAGGGTAAAGGTGGGGCTCCAACAGACGTCGTGTTCGATGTTCTTCTGCAAAGCAAAGTGAGCGGCACTTCCCTAATGTTTGAGAAGATGAGAGCTCTGATATGAGACACAAGACCATGTATTTTTAATGATGTCATGTTTTCTGTGGTTTGTTTCTTTCAAAACAAAAACTGCAGCAAACTTCAATTCTGATCTCAGATCGCAGATGACAGGTATCGTCGCTGGACTTTGCCCTGAAAATCCGAGAAATCTGATTGTACAACTGCCTTCCTATGGTACAAAAATCAGCATACCAGCCACTGATCTGATTTCAGAAGAGGCGGCCGTCCCAATTTCTTGTGCATGTTGTGGCTTTGGAGATTTTGGAGACCTTCAAATATGTTGATCTATGTTGATCTTAAGGTCCCAAAAAAATCGGATGAGACCTATGTTTTTGACATATTTTGACCCTTTACGTCAATATTTCTGTGTGGAACTTGACGCTTGCAGCAGTTTCTGGCCCTGACAGGCCTATTTTTCACAAAAGTTGACAGCATGCACCGAAAGGGTCACCTCCTTGCAGGACGGCTGAAGCGACGTCAGAACGAATTTCAAAGCTCAAATACGGGGCATTGATGACTTAAATGCAGGGTTAGAAGCAAAGATACGTAGATGTAGAATGATGTAGACATGTTTCATCAATATCTTTTTTATATTTTTTCAGCATGGGTCCACCGGTTGCTTTTTTTCATGGCAATCAACAAGTTTGGATAAGCGTTTGAACTGGAGATGGCCATCCAAACCAGCCTTGGTGTTGCGTTTTTTTTTCCGTTGAAGCATTTTTGCTCGATCAGTCCAATGATTCGATACTGAGTTGTGATATGTTGCGATATTGAAAGCTAGAGATAGCTGAAGATATCTAGAGATCATTTGGATTGTGTGTGAAAGCCACGAACATATCAAGATATGTCAAGATATGTCAAGATGTCCTTCAGGAGGGCTATCAGAAGATCCAAGCTGAAGTCCTGGAAGAGGAAAGAAAGTTGAAAGTCCTCAGAGAAGAACAGGTCCAGATGGTCCAGCCAACAACTGGCGCATGGGTAAATTGGCAGTCAATGACAGTCTTGAGGTATCTTCCAATAGTTCAAATATGTTGGAACCGTTTAAAAAGTGACATAAGACATAATTATCACTTTATGTCCGCCGCCATGTTTCACCAGACGTGTCAAATATATGTCAAGCAATTTTCAAAGTTTCAACATGTTTCGACATCTCCACCGTTGCCAGAACAAGTTAGTGAAGCTCAATGATGAAGCGAAGAGAGCCCCTTGGTGGACTTAGCTTTCCAGTCACCGCTTTCCTTGCTGCAATTTGGGAGTGTCCAAAAAGTGAGCGTTACCCCAAAATGGCAATGTCAATTATGGGAAGACGTGGGTCGGTCGCTGTTTTTGGACCCAAATTGACCAACTTGTTGGGGATTTGGCCAACTGTTGGCGTGCAGCAGTTCACGCTTTCATCTTTGCCTTGCAAACTTAAAAGATGGATGATAGTTGCAAGGAAGATCTGGGATGGAAGGATCATTGGCCCAAAAATCTGAAGATTTGCCGAGCTTGGTCAACCTACTGCCCTGCATGCCGTGCATTTTGTGGAAAGAGCTGAGTACTGCTGAGTTCCCAGGCGAAATGCGAAGCTGAAAAGAACGCCTGCAGCCTCAACCTGGTAAAACTCGTTCGCTTCAAGAGTAACGATCGACCCAAGGATGGGAATGGAATGGGAATCCCAGGGGAATCCCATCATGGAGAGAGCCTGTCTGGATGAAGATGTTCTTTTATTTGTCTAACAGCGGCGGTTTATAGATGTTTGACCAAGCGCGATTTCATCCGAATTTCATGGAACATGATCTATTTCAGTTGGTTAAAAATAAAGAATCTTATTATGTTATCTTAAATACTAAGGCCACTAGTTCGTAAACCATAGTAAACCTGGTTCATCATATATACCCTATTTCAATCTATAGATGGCCAGAAAAAGGGGGTGCGAAATGTGTGAATCCTTCGAATCCTCCATGTCCGGATTTTTCGACCCCTCCAGGCCTGGCGTGAGATCTCTTCCTATGTCGTTCTGGAGTGGTTTGTGATGATGGAGTCCAACGAAGCTGAGAAGGTGGGGCCAGCGAAGTGGGTGACCGTGAAAACATACGAAAAATCAGCAAAAAATGCGGAAAAGTTTAAAAAACACATGAAAAAACATTGAGTCCTTCTCTCAAAATCCAATGGTTTATCAGCATTTGTTCCTTTGCAAGTTGCCATCAATCTTCCATGTTCGGAGCCAGGCTGTTCAGTGCCGGCGGTTGCAAGACTTCATTCCAGTGGCGCGGCAGGTGATTGGAGAAGAAACGAATCAAGAAGCTGGGCTGTGAGTTGAAGGTGTGATTTTGAGGTTCTTTTCATATTTTTTCCGCCCTTTTGTTTGGTAATTGTGCTTATTTAAATTCGGTTATATCCTCTTTATAGTCTATATTCATTGGATTCAGAGGTGTTTGGAAGTGGGTGTCACCATGTGTCACAGCCAGGACCAGATTTTCAACTCCAAAGAGCCAAACGCGTGCGCGTTTCGCATGTCCCGATCTGTGGCCAACAAAATCCTGAAATTCGAATCTGTCACCTCTGTCACCTCGGAGACGGTGGATAGCCTCACCTTGATGAGAGCCTCGTTGTCCGCTTCGTTAACCACGATGTCCTTCCTGTTGGCTCCCGAGGTCAAGGAGTATTTCAACGGTCCAATTGGTTTGCTGAAGCCCAAAAATGTGCATCCGCCAGCGTCCTTAGCAAGCATCTTGAGGTCCTACCAAGTGGCGGGATTCCGCTGGTTGGTGAACAATGCCCAAAACCACCTCGGCTGTTTGCTGGCCGATGATATGGGCTTGGGCAAGACACTACAGACCATATGTTTGATGATGTATTTGAAACAAGAAAATCTCTTGAAAGCCCAGTCCCAATGGTTGGTGGTGGTTCCCAGTGGCCTTATAGAGACGTGGCGCCGCGAATTGGAGCATTGGGCCAAAGACACGTTGAAGCTCCATCTGTACTACGGCAACAGACGCCAGCTGCCACCAGCCGCAGCAGAAGGAGAGCCTGCTGCCAAGAAGAGACGCAAATCCAAACAACCGGAGAACCAGCCGAACCAGCCGAACCACCCTAACAACGTAGTCCCGGAGGTTTCTGCTGTTGATGTGGTGTTGACCTCCTATGGCGTTTTATCAAGGGATGCTGAAAAGTTGAAAAAAATCCGCATCGGAGGGATGATTTTGGATGAAGCACAACAGATCAAAAACCCCAACACGGATCAGTCCAAAGCAGTGAAACGAGTTGCACAAGTTGCTGAAATTCGTGTGGCCTTGACTGGAACGCCTGTGGAGAATACGTTGACGGATTTGTACAGTATCTTCGAATTCATTCTTCCAGGTGCTGGCTGGACAGCTTCAGACCTTTTTTTCCTTTCCTTTTTGATGATGATGAATTCCAGTGGAAGAATGAATTAGCTTTCCAGGTGGTTCAACATGGCTCGACATATTTCTCAGCCACCAAACCCTTGAGGTTATTTGGCCGAATATGCGAGTGACTTTGATCGAACTTTTTCGAATCCTTTGAAAGGGGCTGCGAGGAAGGGCATGGATGCTACCAGCAAGGAAAGAAAAGATCTGTTGAATCGGATTAAAGAGCCCTTTATGCTTCGGCGTCTCAAGACCGATCCCCGAATTGCCGCGGATTTACCTGCGAAAATCGAACAAACTCACGAATGTGAACTCAGTCATAAGCAGAGGACGGCCGACTTTCATGGATCACCCCAACAATTCACTTCCATGTTGGAATTGTCCGCATGGTTTCCCGAAATATTTTAGGGGAACTGCCAAATTGGGGTTCTTGATGTGCCGTTCCTATTCTCAAGGAATTTGTTCTGGCGTCGGAGTCTCCTTCCTTCAAATCCATTAAGTTGCCTCGCTGTTGCTCTGTGCGCAGGCCCATGAGCCTTTATGGAATTCAAACAAGTTGGATATGGAGGAAACTGTACCAGTTGGTTCAAGAGAAGCAGTTGGCAGCTTGCAGCACTGGCAGCCAGGGGCCCCTTCAAATGCTGCACGCAATGAGAGAAGTTTGTAATCACCCAGCCACTTTGGATGAGAGACGTCGCCCAGAAGCCTATGACTATGAAAAACATCCACCAAAATCCACAGATGTTGAGATCAGTGGCAAATGTGCCAAGCTCCATGAGCTTCTGGATACCATCCTGGCTGCAGGTGAAAAGGTCTTAGTGTTTGCCACCAGGCTCTCTGCTATCGATGTGCTGATGCAACAGATCCAGAAGCGAAAGGACAAGCCCAAAGCCATGAAGATCATCGGGGACGTGAAGCCGCAGGAACGAGAGGCGCAACGGCTGCGCGCCACGTTGCCCAGGACGACTTGGACATTTTCCATAGGAGTTTAACGCATTGGTTAACCATGTTTTGATGTTCAGGGGTAGGCTGTTGAAATGGAAGTGACATAGAGTTTAGATGATAAGAAGGTACTGCAGGGCTCTCAATCAGAGATTCTCGAATTGAGTTCGTTGTATACTGGTCGCAAGGATTAGGCGTAGCATCCCTGGCAAAGCTTCTCTAACTCTAAGTTATCCATTCCGGCATTTTGGTATCATACCCTGGCAGAGATGGCTCAGCCAGTAGGTGATNTAGGCGTAGCATCCCTGGCAAAGCTTCTCTAACTCTAAGTTATCCATTCCGGCATTTTGGTATCATACCCTGGCAGAGATGGCTCAGCCAGTAGGTGATCAAAGACTTCCAAAATGACCCACGGTGTTCTATCCTTCTTGTGTCACAGGCCGGATCCGGGTGGGATCCTGATGGGGATGATTGATAAACTTTTATCGACGTCGCGACATCCATTAGGTTTTATCAACGTTGCAACCCACCCCCCTCACACGCGCGCATTCCGTACCTTTTATCGACGTCGCGACATCGATAAACTTTTATCGACGTCGCGACATGGATACAATTTTATCGACGTCGCGACATTGATAAACTCTTATCGACGTCGCGACATTGATAAACTTTTATCGACGTCGCGACATCCATTAGGTATTATCGACGTCGCAACCCATTCCCCTCACGCGCGCNAACTCTTATCGACGTCGCGACATTGATAAACTTTTATCGACGTCGCGACATCCATTAGGTATTATCGACGTCGCAACCCATTCCCCTCACGCGCGCGCACTCCGTACCTTTTATCGACGTCGCGACATCGATAAACTTATCGACGTCGCGACATGGATACACTTTTATCGACGTCGCGACATTGATAAACTCTTACCGACGTCGCGACATTGATAAACTTTTATCGACGTCGCGACATCCATTAGGTATTATCGACGTCGCAACCCACCCCCCTCACGCGCGCGCATTCCGTACCTTTTATCGACGTCGCGACATCGATAAACTTTTATCGACGTCGCGACATCGATAAACTTTTATCGACGTCGCGACATTGATAAACTCTTATCGACGTCGCGACATCCATTGGGTTTTATGGACGTCGCAACCGACCCCCCTCACGCGCGCGCAGGCCGTACCTTTTATCGACGTCGCGACATCAATAAACTCTTATCGACGTCGCGACATTGATAAACTTTTATCGACGTCGCGACATCCATTAGGTATTATCGACGTCGCAACCCATTCCCCTCACGCGCGCNAACTCTTATCGACGTCGCGACATTGATAAACTTTTATCGACGTCGCGACATCCATTAGGTATTATCGACGTCGCAACCCATTCCCCTCACGCGCGCGCATTCCGTACCTTTTATCGACGTCGCGACATCGATAAACTTTTATCGACGTCGCGACATTGATACACTTTTATCGACGTCGCGACATTGATAAACTCTTATCGACGTCGCGACATTGATTACCATTCTAGACCCTAATAATTTTTTAATCGTTTGAGATGGCTTTGGATCATCACCATGTCTAACCGTTACCGCTAAATCATCGAACTTTCTATGGGCCACCGCCTGCGCAGCGCAGCCGATTCCCATGCCAATGCCCCCCCACCTGGCACCCACCGGTCTTCGCGTGATGCTGCCGTCCGCTTCCTGGAGCCCAAGGGAAAAAACAGATTGGTCATTTTGGAAAATTCATCAGCCGAACAATACCAACAATATGTGATTGGAACACCCTTCAATCCATCTAAAATCATCGGTTTTTTACATGCTTATTATTGTGTGTCTGAAATGTTTGGGAAAAAAAACTGAATTATATTAAATCATACTAAATCCGTTTCTTGGTCCGTTGCTTCATCACCATACGTTGCCTATCAAAATTCCGCAGTATTTTTACCCCATGTTCAAAAACACACATATCCATGTTGTTGGTTAAAAATCCCATCATCTTCCCATTCAACACCCGTTAAATCCCACAAAACCATGAAATCCCATTGAATCATCATTAAATCACCCGAAAATCACCACAAAATCCCATAAATCACCCTAAAATCACCATGGCAATGCCAAGACTCCCCGTTACCCGCTACCTTTCGGCTATCCCCAGCCCAACCTCCACCTCTTTGAAGTCACAATAGCGTTCACCTTGGAATGGGAAAGGCGTGGTAATTTCATGGGATTGAATGGGAGATATTCTATGATTTAAGAACCCTAGACTAGGAAAAAGTATTGTGTGACTGTCTTGTAATTCCAAGTTTGGCTTCAGTTTATAAACTCTCTCAAGTTGGCAACTTGGGAACTGTAAAACTGTGTTGAGGTTGGGGATTTCTGCTATTTACATACCAACTTGGAATAGTACTTAGTACAACTTGGAAGAATAAAGTAGACCAACTTGCTAGGAAGTAGCCCAACTTGGAAAATTGTACCCTCTGATAATCTGTGCCATAGCTATGGACAATTACCATTTTCAATATATGGGTAAATCAGCGAACTAAATGGGCCCTATATGCATATATATATATATATATGTGATATATATATATATATATAGTTGGGTTAAATTACCAGAGAGTTACAAAATTCAAGGATGATATGTACCAAGAATAATGTATACTTCACAGGGGCTTTTGCAAATATAACCACCATGGAATAATACTTGTTGCTCCTCCCAATACTTCGCTAATACAAACAAAAAAACACTTCCATAACATCAAACATTCCAGTTTACCAATGAAAAATAGTTTTTGAAAAGATCACTGGAATGTATGTATATACTCTCTGGTAAACTAACATAGCTATTGAAAGTGGCCATTTATAGTGGATTTTCCCATTAAGAATAGTGATTTTCCATGGCTATGTTAGTTTACCAGAGGGTAACTATATAGATATTTCATTGGATATCTTGTCTCTGTATGGGGTTGTCTCCGGCGGAAAACGCCATTTGAATCATTGGATCTTGGGGTGAGCGCACAGAGAATATGGGGTGCTTTCTTAAAGTCATGGGATAAATCCCCAATTTCACCATAGGTTTCAATATGTTTCAATTGTATTCAATGTTTCACCATAGGTTTCAATATGTTTCACTATGTTTCAATTGTTTACAATGGTCTAATGACTGGATGATTCCCCCAATTTTAAGACACCTCCAAGATGTTTGCGTTGGTAAAGCCCATGCCAGGCATCAACTTCCCAGGAGCCCTCACAGAAGGTGTCATAGCTGGGCATTCCCAAATCAAGCCTCGGCTGGTTCTGAGCTCCAGGCGCCAAAAATTAGGTTGGTTTGTTGATCCCATAAAATACAATCATAAATCATCAATGTAGATATGATAAAAATACATCATCTATCTAACATACATCTAAATATATCTAAATCATAAATCACAGCTAGCCCAATTAAAAAGAAGAACAACTTGCCTGGAATCCTGTCATCCGGGGCCTGTTCTGTTTTGGCACGAAGTATCCAGGAACTGGTCATGACTTAGGGTTCCCAAGTTGTGGCTCTACGATGCTCTACGCACAACACAACAATAGCACGCACTACACAACAATGTCAAAAGTACAAAAAACGTAGACTTCCTTCGCAACTTTAAGTCCAATCATCTAGATCTTACAAGCCTTTTTCAGCGCCTTTAGGAAACGTCCAGTTTCCACAGAGACATGCAAGTTGACATGTTCCCAATTGGCAACACCATGGATGTACAGTTTGCCTTGAGAAATGAACCAGAGTTGAACCCCAAACCGCGCATTTTGGGGTACTCTTGTTCTTATTGCCTAGTATCTCCCCAAGTTTATGAAGTTTTTGGTGCGGCACCATGGCAGGGTCTATGTCAGTTGGAGAGAACTTGATGTCAGTTTCACATTGCATCAAAATCAAATTGATTATGTCAAAATCAAAGATGATCATTCAATAATATGTAATGTAAATTTTACTGTATTGACACATATTGATATTCGGTTGACACCGTGAACCGACATAAATTCAGGAAATTCACTCTTCAACCAACAAACAAATATATAAGTTTGAACCGGAGTTGGAAGGCTAGGTTCATCTCGCGCTCGGCAATTCTATATACCCCTCCGATGGTTGAAACGGGCCATGTGTTTTCTTGGAGGGATCAGACCTTCCACTTAGAAAAGGATCAAGCTTTTCAAATTTGATTCTACCAAAGATAATCCTCATCATCCCCATCTCCCCATCATCCCCATTAAATATCCCATGAAATCCCATGAAATCCCCTGGCATGGGCTCCCGGCGCTGCCATCAGGGTCCAAGTTTCCGCGGCGGAATTCAGCCTCGAAAGGAGAATGGCTGCAGGTGTTTTTTTCATCTGGAAACACCGTGGATATCCGTGGATTATAATGGGATAATAATTGATAATACATCTATAGATATCTATAGCACTTGGATAATCATTGGATTATTCATATGTGATATCGAGATAGATTGTGAATACCCATTCAAAAAAAATAGGACCTGATAGGACCTGACAGCATTGTTTCCCATCAAAAAGGGTGGTTTACATCGTTTCACCATCAGCAATAAAATATAACGGGATTCAACATCAAAAAGATCGGGAGATAGGGGATAAATTCAGATGGTTGGTTCATGATTTTGTTTTGGGGGCTTTCCCTTTGGTAACGTAACAGTTTGCCATGGAAGGTGTGGCCCATTTAGTTCGATGGTCGACCTTTCAAAAATGGTGATTCTCCTTGCCAAAGGGCAACATTATGTTCTGTTGGTGTTGATTGGTTTTGCTATTGATGTTGGTCGATAAAATTGTGAATTAACACTAACTCAGCACCGAAAAAACACGGGAGTTTAGTGGCAAAAAACGGAATTGAACCCTGCAGATAATGAAACTTCAACAACAAACATAATCTGTTGCGGACCAGGTTCTAAAAAAAAAACTTGGGGGGCGCCCGATTGCTTGGTTTAGCTCACAGCCACTGACAATTTTGTGTTAATCTTTATGTAATTATATGGCAAACAATATGGCGTCATCAATGCTGTAGGTGTTACTGCAATTCTTGAACCTCCTCACATTTATATAGGGATGAGTGAAACTGTAGACTTGTTGGGGCCACAAATGCATTCGTTATCCTCAATATTGGGGTCATTCAATTTCACACGCACGCCCCATACCCATGTTATCTTCCCTTTCCTCACAATTGCTGGCAAAAGCTGAACTATATCACATCATGAGAGGAAATGGACTCAAATTCCCATGTCAACTGTGATATGAATATCACTAACCCTATCACACTTGGTGACGCAGGTCACGCAACACTGGGGCACAGGACACAGGCGTGCCGCTAAGCAGAATGCAGCCTCGCATGCTGCAAACGGCTCCCTGAAATTCATGCAGAATGTCATGCGGTTTTTGTCTGGAAAAAACACGAAAATTTGATGGTTAAGCACAGCTGTCCTGAATAAGATAGCAATTTGGGTTGGTAAAGTCTCAATTTTTGCTTGGTAAAATCCACCACTTTTTTGTCGTTTCATGTGAGGATTTTTTCTCCACAATCGCTATATTTCATCCCCATTTAGTGAAATTCTTCCATTGAATCCCATGACCGTAAATCCCATCCAATCCCCCGTGTTTCATGGCTAAATAGCTAAATACCCCACAATCCCTGGCCATCTCCTATTCTCCTAGCCATCTCACATGGTTTTTCACCATCCTTCACCGGAACAACCATCGAAAACCATCCCGGAGGCCCCGCACGTCGGGCGGCAGCACAGATCGGCAACATGGCCTCCGGAGGTTGTTTTTTGAACTTGGGTTTGGTGCACAAATAACGGTTGATTTAATGGGATTTAGTTGGATCTGATGGTGATTTAATGGGATTTCATTGGAACTTGTGGTGGTCCGATTCCCCAGTTCGTGGATTGTGGCAATTCCATGCAATTCCCAAACCGAGGTGTTGATAGATTGGATAAATTATATAGACAGTATAACCCCAACGGTGCAAAAAAATCACAATAGATTGGACAATGGATTGGACAATTTGGATACGCAGTCACTAGATGTCACTAGTACCCCTTCAAATCATCAAATCATTCGGTCACAACCCATGGTGTGCAGTCGCAGCCCATCGTTTGTCCCCACGGTAGCCTTAGTCCGTTGGCTCTTGGGATCTTTGATCTTATGTGCTTCATCCAGGATCACCACCTCTGCACATCTCCGGGAACGTTGGGAGGAGTTTGGGAGGAGTTTGGATGATTTGTGCATTATATTCATTGATGATGTAAACACCAGTGTTTGTACATATACATGTACATATACAATATATGATATGTATTTCATGCATCCTACATACATATATTACATGTAAATGTATGTGTGTATACATATACATATTGTATGATATTGTATGTGGCTTTTTTGAAGTGGGGAATTCCCAAACCACACAACAAACTAAAGGAGATTGCTATGGATCGAACCATTACGAATCCAATGTTCCACAGTGAACTGGATCCCCAAATGGGGTTGAAGTTGCAGCCTGTGTTTCACCCCGATTTCAGTGAAGGTTTTGGGAGATTGATGTCAAAGCCCAGACTTTCAAACAACTCCCTGAATAAATCAGAACAAATCTGGATTGGTAGCTTTTCAACTTCAAACATGCCAAGCAACGTACAGTACCTCTCACTTGCCAGATAGATCCGTAAACGCACCCAGATTAAAAATTGGCACCGGAAAATCCAGAAAAATAAAAAAAAAATATATATATATATATATATATACATCCATACATGGTAATTACTCCTAAAAAACCAATTGGAGCATGTCCGCTGCCACATGTTGCCACCTTTGCATATCAAAGGGCCTTGTAGGGACTGCCATCTGCTCGCTGACCCAGATCAGGATGTCGCCAGAGTTGGTCCTTTGCTGGGGAAGTTCGCCCGAATTGATGCGGCACATTCCTTCCCTTTAGACCAATGGATTTTGAGGACAAGTCCACGTTTTCCGAATTTGAAGCATCAACCATATCCAATAACATCAACAACCACCTGCTGTGGTGATGTTTAAAATCGTTATTGAAACAGATACATTTACCATCAATTACCAACCTTGGAGGCATAGTCTTCTCAGTAGGAAGTGGTGGCCATGCTACCGAGTCCCGGCCTCGGCAATCCCTCATTTCAGATCTCAGGTCCAACCCCAAACCTTTTGGATGTCGATGGTAAGTTTCTACTCATTTTTGAGGATTCAAGAGTTCTCCTCAACATGAACCCACACTATATCACTATGTAACGATCCCCTATCGTGTTCAAACTTGCTTGACCTACAGCGGGAAAACCTTCTTAAAATGGAAACAACCTGAATAGGATTTGCGTAGGCAGTAAACCATGGGGCAAAGCATCGGACTTAAGGGCAAATGACAGCGTATAATAGTTTACATCCCCATCTTTGTAGGTGAAAGCCCCTTCTTATTGAGACTTAATTGCATAGTGACTTAAGTGACTTAGTGATTTTTTTGGTTGAGTGAAGTACCAATGTTGACCGGGTCAAAGCCACTTCTCTGCAGGTGAACCCCACAATTTCTTAGAGGACCTCACTGTTGGGTGACCCACTTCACCCGGCGAACGCCCAAAGGACGTAGGATGTCACAAAGATCATCTTCTCTTCCCAGCTCCTGGGAGTTGAATGAGAATCCAGAGATGTGTCTCATATGTTCTATGTGTTTTCTCCACAATGCTTGGAAGCAGTACGATTTTCTATAGAAAAAATGAATTGATTCAAATAAACAGACATGTATCGAGATATATATAATCAAATATAGGTTGATAGTATGGGAATCCGTTTTTCAAAGTTCACATGTGTCCATCCGTGTTTATCCGGATGTTCTATATCCGGATGTTCTATATCCGGATGTTCTATATCCGGATGTTCTATCCACTTGGGTGAATACCTTTGACTGAGAATGTGTAACAAAAATATTCATTCAGTTCCTGCCATTGGATATTCGGCTGCCAAAATAATCATCAATCTAGGCCTGTCCAAATAGGGTCTGGCCGAACATATACGGCCACTTGAGTAGGTCATTGTGTGATTGCTTCCACATACAGAAACAACCTCCAGAAATGTCATACACAACTTTAAAAAAAACTCAATTTCAGACATAAAGACAAAAAACACAAACCATCAAAAACCATCAATTTCAATCATGTGCTACCAGGGTAAAATCATTCTTACAACCAATCCCTGAGTTCCATCGCACCAAAAGTCCGAACACCCCCAAGCTGGACGACAAGTTGAGTCCAACCTGGGATAGTATATGTATATACATATCCCGCAGTGTTAAACCTATTTGAATATTAGATAATGACATGACAACATGTACCTAAGTATATCCACTACATCTTTGATGTTGATAGTAGTATACCCAATTAGATCATACTATCTCCTAGCTATAGTTGGGACATGATAAATCCCATATCATAGCTATATTAGTTGAGGGGATTACCTTGGCTTCACCTCGTGCTGATCCACCTCCCGCCCGGTGCTCCGGATGAGGTGTGTCTGCTTCAGAAATTTGCTGGTCAGTTTCTGGCGAAGCAGAGGAAACATGTTCAGAAGATACGAATGATCATCTTTAAGTTATATGAAGGGGGCGATCACACAGATAGGTAAATATACGGCAAATGCCTGGGCTTTGCCCGGAACTGCAACGACAACGGGATTAAGAATCATCATCATCATCATCATCATCATCATCATCATCATCGTCATCGTCATCGTCATCATCATTCCACGTCCTTGTGTCAGTTCAAAAAGTTTAACACGGGTGGGATATGATATTCCTAAATACCCTTGTTGATCTTTCCCAATTGAATGTAAAGTTGAGCGGGGGTGGGAATTTATATTCCTAAATACCCTTGTTGATCTTTCCCAATTGAATGTAAAGTTGAACGGGGGTGGGAATTTATATTCCTAAATACCCTTG
>BGPT01001014.1:196450-209469 GCA_003297045.1 Symbiodinium sp. clade C Y103
AAATACCCTTGTTGATCTTTCCCAATTGAATGTAAAGTTGAGCGGGGGTGGGAATTTATATTCCTAAATACCCTTGTTGATCTTTCCCAATTGAACGTAAAGTTGAGCGGGGGTGGGAATTTATATTCCTAAATACCCTTGTTGATTTCTTCCCAATTGAATGTAAAGTTTAACGGGGGTGGGAATTTATATTCCTAAATGCCCTTGTTGATCTTTCCCAATTGAATGTAAAGTTGAGCGGGGGTGGGAATTTATATTCCTAAATTCCCTTTTTGATCTTTCCCAATTGAATGTAAAGTTCAACGGGGGTGGGAATTTATATTCCTAAATACCCTTGTTCATCTTTCCCAATTGAATGTAAAGTTGAACGGGGGTGGGAATTTATATTTCTAAATACCCTTGTTGATCTTTCCCAATTGAATGTAAAGTTGAGCGGGGGTGGGAATTTATATTCCTAAATACCCTTGTTGATCTTCCCAAGTGAATGTAAAGTTTGGGAATGGTAAACCTCTACGTTGCAACGCCTGGGCAAAGCCCAATATATATATATATATATATTATATATACTTTATATTTTTGTCATGTATCTACTGTATATATATATATGTAAAATATATTAACCCATGTTTGTGGTTTATATGATATATGAGCCGTTCGAGGGTTTTCCTTCATGGTTCATCATCGGATTGGCACTGATACACTGCTCGATTGTCGGGTAGTTTTACTAAGTCATCTCGCAGGTCTTGGTTTACCCCACTGAATGTTACTTGTTCTTAACTTTGGGTTTCGTTCTGATTCATACCCACTGAGCAACACATTCATCTCAGCAAGCTATTTCCTGAGTCCATGTGCAACCCTAAAGCGAGGACCTTCTTTATTTCATGATATGTATGCATCAAAAAATGTATATAAAAACACCAAGTTATAACTTGTCAAATCATTCTCAGTCAGCATTGTTTTGGTTTAGAGACATGCACAGTACAGGAAACGATTGGTCTTTTTCATCCCCGATATATATATATATATATACATATATAGTTACATAGTACCCTCTGGTTATTTAACATAGCCATGGAAAATCTCCTATAAATGGAGGGTTTAATGGGAAAATCATCCAAAATTAGCCATTTTCCATGGCTATGTTAAATAACCAGATGGTACATGACGGAAATGTTTCCTGCGGATTTCCCTTCCACGGCACGCCTCTACCTGGTTTTCCATGTGAGGCAACCACTGCTTGACCTGCCAGGAGAGTCTGCAGCGTAGTGTCAACGGTCAACGTCAGTGTGTGTCCATGCAAATCAAGTGTGTTTTTAGGAATGTAAATGTATTGAGACATCAAGGAATAATTAAAGAAGCAAACAAATAACGAAAGAAATAAGTACATAGTAAATGAACAAATGATTTTCAGAAAATAAGTACACGTATCACATGACAATGTGATTACTTCGTAGTAGGTGTAACATACACGGTTGTACTGAGGAAGACACAAAGTGAAATCGGAGCATGCCCCAGGGCGGAGCATCGAAGCAAAACTAAAAACTTGGGGATGTCTATTTATCCCATATATACCTCTATATCTCTATATATTATATATATATTTATATATAGGTGTGTCTAATCATAACTAATGATTCAAAAAAACATAGAAACAAACTGTATGTGTGTGCGCAATGAAATACACGTGAATTATATACGTTGAACCTTGTTGGCTCATATTTTGAAAGCATGACTTTTGGACTACCAACCTGGCTAAAAGCATCATTCGAACCCTTGATCGCGCATTCTTTATCAACAATCGTTCTCAATGTGATTTCCCTACTTTTAAGTTGAAACAGATGCAAAAAATACAATTCCTTTGTTGCCAACAGCTGTTGGCTCAAGATGGCGCATAAGTTGCAACGAGTGGTGAGGAAACCTCCTGTGTCGCTTATGGGTTCACAAGATGGATCAAAATTGACAATTTGACAATATGGGTGTGAATCCGAGAATCGTTCTCGATCCCACAATCGTTCTCAATACAACAATCGTTCTCAATCCTACAATCGTTCTCAATCCAAGAATCGTTCTCAATCCTAGAATCGTTCTCAATCCAACAATCGTTCTCAACCCAACAATCGTTCTCAATCCAACAATCGTTCTCAATCCATACGAACGTGATATTACCAAAATTGGGCCCGAAACTTTTGCGACCAAAAATGGATAAAGTAGGATTGCAATATCGAATGGGGAAGTTAGCAGTTTTAATGCTAAAACGTGGAGCCTGTGCAAAATTGTCGATCCTTCTGTATCGAACCTACTTTATCCATTTTTGGAACTGGAACCTTTGGGGAAGATTCTGAATGAAAGCAAACAGTAGGATTCAATCTGGGGTCACAAGATGGATCAAAATTGACGATATGGATGTGATCCGAGAATCGTTCTCAATCCCCACAATCGTTCTCAATCCCCANAATCTGGGGTCACAAGATGGATCAAAATTGACGATATGGATGTGATCCGAGAATCGTTCTCAATCCCCACAATCGTTCTCAATCCCCACAATCGTTCTCCATCCTACAAACGTTCTCAATCCCACAAACGTTCTCAATCTTACAATCATTCTCAATCCAAGAACCGTTCTCAATCCACCAATCGGTTTCAATCCTACAATTCTCTGGTTGCACAAATTGTTTCAATCTTTGGCCACTGGGTGTATACATTGAAATTACATCTATGCTGTTGTCCCCGTTTGAAAAAACACTGCCTTCAGAGCAAAACAGCTACTTGGGAGGGTTTGGGTGAGTTGCTGGCATAAACCTGCACATGGATGTTAAGAAATGGATATAGTAGGATAGCTTTGTAGAATGGGGAGGTTACAGTTTGAATCATTGAAACCAAAAAACACATAAGCACTCCATGATGATGATATAATATATGCATGTAGTCAGTAATTTTCTTGGTTGCTGGATCATCTGGTGACCCAACCAAGTCTTACCCGACAATACGCATTCAGGATTTCACAAACATCAAGGATATCTGGCGTAGCATTTCTAAGTGGTTGCATCAGTGTTTGGGGATGTTTGGGGGACCCAAAATAGAATCATGAACAATGGGGTCACTGATCTGTTCACCCAATTAGTTTACCTGAATATTCCACCATATTCCAAATATTTTCTTATGATATGTCCATTTATTGTTGGCCAATCCTCTGCCTAACGTAAATCCACAGTAATTATCAACCATTTGAGAGCTAATGCAGGGGTGTACCCAACGTCATGAATTACACATCTATTGGGGGTGGTTCGTGGTATTGGCTTTGCCTAACCCCGGAGCCTCCTTGATCCAGTTGTCCACCACTCCCGTAGGAGCCACCACCAGCACCGGCCACTCCTGGGAAACTCGGAGACTCGCAGCTGGCGAATTTTCCGGAAGCATCAGGGATAGTAATGGGAATGTCTTCAAACGGGAAAGAATAAAATGATTGTATTTTTTGCAAGGGAATATCATTACAGTGAGAACTAGTTAGTGGCTGGTGATTCGAAACCATGTGAAAAAATGAAAATTACTTGATGATCATCACCTCAAATGGGGGTAAACGTGAAACATGAAAAGACACCATCCAACAGGGACTGTGCCCCTTGCGTGTCGGACATGCTGATGAAATTTCACAATTGGTTCAGGGGCTGATGAACATAATGCTGGAAATTTGATGAACAAAAATGATATGGGGTAAAAATTGACAGTCCTTGGTTGTTCATGTTTAGCAGTTTAGCATTCAAGCATCCGATTACGAGTTACCCAACTGTTTTGTTCCACATCAACATGTTCTCGTAAGATCAAAGTGATGAAATGGGAACAAATTTGACACCTAGAATGCACAAATATGTGAACGAAAAACTAACAACGATGGCAACGTAACCAGCATTCGTAGCAGTCACAAGGCAACCTGAGGGTGCAAATATCCAAGCGCATTTATGTCAAACCAATAAATATGTGTATGCATCGGCTGATATTTTCATTCTTATATATATATAATATAACATGTGCCATACCATGGGGACGTCTATACTGACTGGACCCCGTATGTGTCGCAAAAATATCAGTGCTGGAACCCACATTCAACGGGCAGGAATCCAAGGTCATATCACCGTCATCGCCGTCATCATCATCATCAATCATCATCATCATCATCATAATCCATTTGTTCACCACCATTTGTTCAATGTACACGGCCCCAGGAATATAGGAAGTATACATTTGGAAATTCCCACTGCGTGTGGGGTGGGCCAGAACATCATTGAACACCTGGGAGAAAAACATCGCAATATTGGCTTAGATATGTTCTATGTTCACATCCCCATGATCATTGATTCCGCAATTTCCGAATACGTGACCCTACATCGTTGGGTAGAATCCTTGCTGTGCTCATGGTCAGCCAGTAGCGGCACTTGGTTGGCTGAACGTTGGGATTTATTGGAGAATGAAAAAAACCCTCATGAATTCCGACTGCTCAACCCAAAGTCTAACAGCTAACGATCCAGCCGCATCAATCGGTCTTTTGTCCCCCTTGTGATATTGAGTGGAACCTGGGTGGCGCCATCTTGTAAGATACTCCCACAGTCACGGTCGTCCGGAAGGCCCCAGTCAAATTTGGTGATTCTTTGGTCGGCTAAAATCAAAAGACCTGTCTGAACAGACAATTTTTTCCCAATGAAAAACAAAAAACGAAAACATTATAATTAATCAAAAACAGATTCACCAAAAACACAAGCCCACAAAAAAAAAAAAACATCAAACAAAAAAAACACATTTTTGTTGTTTTACTGTTTTTGGTTTTTGGGTTTGTTTTGTGTGTTTGCTCGGGTTTTGTTTTTTCTCTGTTTTTTGAATTTTTGTACGAAACCCTACATTCTCTGTGTTGTTGGACTCTCAAAAGGAAAGTTCGTGGGATTTTGTGTTTGGCTCGTGGCATTTTGAATGAATCTTTTTTTGAGTCTGGCAATAAAACAAATCATTAATGTCGAAGATGGCCCAGAAAGCCACCAAGTGAAATGGTCCAATGGCCCGGAGAGCCACCCGACAACAATTCCCACAGACTTTTGACAGCGAACCCTAACCATGGAATTGTTCTGCAATGGCACAGGGAGCCACTAGTGAGTGGACTGGTGCGCATGGATGAGCAATCATGACCCAAAGAGCTGCAGGCTTTTGAATACATGTTTTTCTTCCGCGTGCTGCTGTTGTCCTCAACAGTCGAACAACAGGTCCGGCAGTGGCAGCTCCAAGCTCGAATCCGCTCCAGATTCACAACGACCTCCCAGATTCACAACAACCTGTCTATTGGCATAATAGTAATTTCTTTCAAGAAAATATTCACAAACAGTTTAGGCAAATGAGCGCTGCTTTTTTCTGAGCACGCGAGACCTACTTTGGCTGTTGTCGGTCCAGTTCTTTGCTGGCTATGTACAGCCACGTGGCTTCAGGAAGTAAAAGAACACTGCCCCTCCAAGGGTTCCACCTGAGGACTCAATTGCCAAGGCCCTCGTCCGACATTAACCCGCACGACCGTGTCCTGGCCCTGGTCTTCTGACTCCTCGTTCCGTCCGCCTCTTGGCACAGGTGAAGCAAGCGCTGGATACGGGCAACTGCTGATTCAGTTGCAGCATCAGAGCGCTCGTAGGCCGAAAACTCTGCGGTGTCTAAAGTCTTGAACATGGACGCCATGGATAACCTCATCAAGTCTTTAGACTCTAAAGACTTGATGAGGTTATCCATGGCGTCCAAGTTCAAGAGACTGGTAGCCCTTTTGAGCTCGCGTAAACGTGAAGACGAACTGTTGAAGGACCAGTCCGTCATCATGGTACTAAGTTTTGGGCCGAACTATCTTACATAAAAGGACATTCCACACAGACACAAGACATTGACGACAAGACACCATGTTTCCATGGCCCTTAGAGCCACGTTGCCATTCGAATCATTTCCACAACATTTTTCAAGAAATCAAGTACATCACAAGTAACACGGACATGGGCCTGACAGCCATATGCGGAAACATGGCCCAGAGAGCCACGGATATCCCTAGCTTAAAACTGAAGTTAATATCAAGCAACGGGTGACATGTTTTTTCAAAGCATGGCCCTGAGAGCCACATACTAGAACATGGCACCACAAAAACATGAACTTTGCAGGTGTCATGCTTTTTTCCACACTATGGCCCTGAGAGCCACCTCCAAAACATGGCCCAGAGAGCCACGAATGATTACGAATGTCTATGAACAACTTGGACGTGACAAGTGCATGGCCCAAAGAGCCACGTGCTCAATCAATGCCCCTGAGAGTCGTAGCCTATTTATTAAATGATAAGACACATGAAGCTTTCCAATTCCATTTGCTTACTAGTAAGGCTCAAACCCTTACCAACACGACAACAGAACAGCTGCTTCAGCGCTCTTCTTGATGTCTTCGCCTCCTTTGCGAGGCAGGATGTCCACCAAGTGCCGGAGCTCATCCATGGCCTTCGGGAGTTCTTCTAATCAGCTTGCCCATAGCGCGTGTTGCCCGGCAACATCTGAGCAGATGCGGTCTTTCTTCCAGGAACTTTTGCGTTCTGTGTGGAAACCACGGTGCCACGGCTGGCAGTTTCTGCTCATTGTCTTCCTTGGACAGTAAATGCGACATCTTACAAGCTGTCAACAGCGAATAGAACGCTGCCATCCAACCGTAGTATTCCTGGTTCCTGGTTCACAAATTGCAGAGCCAAGATCAGTGACCGGCACACAACGCAGTCAGGACCCGGCTGCCAGAACGCAGCCAAAGTCAACACGTGGCCAACTGTGAAGCACATGGCACCTGTTGAAGGAGCGCCGCAGTTGTCACAGAGCTGGCAGCAGCTTCAGTAGTTCATTGTTTTGAAACCGGTCTAGAAATGATTTAGTATCCAGATCCGAGATTAAATCAGCAATCAAGATGGCCCACAGGAGCCACAAGAATTATAAAATGGCCAGGGAGCCACTCAAAACGCAAGGCATGACTGACAGCGCATGGTACAGGCACCTTTGGCGCAGAGAGCCACTCACTGTAAAGCAATGAATCACATACCTATGGCCCGGAGAGCCACAGTGGACAGCCAATGTCAATAACAACGAGACATGTAAGCAGACGGGAATTAATTACCTTCGGCACCAATAGCAGTAGCACAGAGGCAATGATGACAAGTGATAAGAAACAACATGGCCCAGGGAGCCACCTTAGGACAAAGAAGCAAAATAAGCAGCAGCTGCTTTTTGTCATCTTTTGACCTCGGCATGTTGAACGACTCCCAGCCACGCGCGCTTTGACTCCTGCAGCGGTCGAGGTAGAGGAGGACGTAGCAATCCCATGGAGTCGATCTGCTTGAAGTGGTCTTCTAAGGAAGCGGCCAGCTCTCCCTTTCTTCGTCCGTCTCACCTTCAGTGAAACCTTCATCTGCGTCCCAGGTCTGGTCGCTGCAGTCGGTTTTGTTGTCGTCCTCAGCAACCTCAATTTCACTGAGCCCAGAAGAGGCGGCCCCTGCCGCTGCTGCCACAGACGGCGCGCTGCTGGACCGCCAGTGGCGGGTACTTGGACCTGACCCCAAAAGTGATTATTATATATTATCGTTGTTTTGTTTCTCAGAGCTTCAGCTCGGTCAATCAACTTCTCACCATCAGGTCCTTGAAATAACGAAATTTCGACTGCTGCCATCTTTCCAACATTTTCTCCACCACCCATCGAAGATCCATTCACCAAAGTCAACGTTGCAGCTTCTCTGTTGTTGCCCCCCTTGAGCTTCTGCTGGACACACCCTTCACTTGACCCATGAGATCAAAGCAGACGCATGCTTGAACTTTTGCAGTTTTTAGAAGTGAGCAGCTTCAGGGGACTAACCGCCCCTTCCCCCACTTCCACCCTCCACTGGCGGCCCCTGACTGTCCCAATCGAGATTTGCATTCCTCACACACATGGCTGCGCAGAGGCTTACAAACTCAGTACCTCTGGAGGAACATATTCCACCACAAAAACTCACCAGGTGGTGCTGGGCGACCCCCCCCCTGCCACCCTGTGTGGGGCCATTGTGCGCGCCGCTTTGTTCTGTCAGCCTTGGTAGATTCGCGGTTGGTTTTCACTGCTCTTTGCTCTGGCTTCCCCAGCTGCTGCTGATGTCTTGGCCTTCCTTTTTCGGTCCTTGCGAGGCGGTTCAGTTTCACCTGTCGAGTGTTGGGCGCGGAAAGTTTTTGATTTTCCCGCCAGCCTCTTGGTCTTCACTTTGTTTCTGTGCTTTTCGCTCTCCCGCCTTCGTCGAAGGTTTCTGGCTTTGGTGGCTGCGTCCTTCTTCTTTTCAGCCTGCATTGGGGCGCGTCTGGCGACTGCAGCATTTCGATTTGCAGCGGCTGCGCCTCTGCCTTCCTGGCTGCTTCGGCAGCTTTTTCGGCTGCCTTTTTGCGTTTTTGTTTGGTCTGGGCGCGCGACTGTTGCCGAGTCTGCTCTGTTCCTGGCCATGAAGTGTCGAGCCCCGAGTGGTGCGGTTTGAGCGCCGCACAGCTATTGTTTGATCATCTTCCATCATTCCCCATCAATTCCCCACCATGGCCCCATAATTTTCCCATTGTGTTCCCATCATTTTCCTGCAATTTTCTCATCGTCTTCTAATTTTGCTGACTTTTGATGAACATGGCAAACTTGCCATCTTTGACCAGGTCTTGCATCATTTCCCATCATTTTCCCACATTTTCCAAAATCTGCTTTTCCCATGATTTTCCCATCATCATGATCTTGAACACCTGAGGCACCTCCCAGCTCCGTACCCCGCCTCCGCGTACATCTCCGCGAGGACCAAGCTGGTCAAGGTCTTGCCCAGGCCCATCCTGTGGTGAGTCTAAGAGAGGATGGGAAAGTGGTAAAATGGTGGGGAAAATGGTCGGGAGCCACGGAAAAATCACAGAAAAGTGACAAAATCGCAGGAAAATGATGGAACATCTGTTCAAGGGTTCAAAATTTGGAAACTGATGATAAAATAATGGGAACGTTATGGGAAAATGATCGGGACATGGTGGGAAATGATGGGAACATCCTGGAACAACTCGGGGAAGATCATGGGAACAATGTTTGTTTTGGGGAATGTTCTGCAATTTTCGATTACAAAAAATATCCAAAAAATAATCATCGATTATCAATGCTGGGAAGTTGAAGGCACCAACCAAAACCAGCCATGGTGGGAAATACATACGGGTACATCATGGCAAAATAGGCAAACACCCTATTCGCAAAAGATTTACCCAGTTTTGCTGGTTCAACAACAATGAAAAGCTATTAGGCATCGGCAATCCAACTCAAACTAGGATTTAACTATCACCTGCTGATATTCTAATCATTGATGAAAACACGTTAAAACCCATCATTTGAGAGGGATATGATATGGGAAAGCGCATTTCATTCATGGGACAATTTTACAGGACTTTGCCATTTATAGGGGCTTCCGAAGCTTAATTCTTCTTCAAACAATTCGGGGAAGCTGAGGGCATCCATCAAGCAAAGCCATCGGGCTGGGCACCCAGACTCATCGCCAATCAAACAACGGCCCCTGCCCAAGTTTGAATTACCCCAGAGATGGGATCAATCTATTATGATGATCAGTATATATAGTATTCAATAGTATTAATATGAATATGTAGTAGTAGAAGTAGTAGAAGTAGTAGAAGTAGTAGAAGTAGTAGAGGTAGTAGAAGTAGTAAAAGTAGTAAAGGAGTAAAAGTAGTAAAAGTAGTAAACGTAGTAAGAGTAGTAAAAGTAGTAAAAGAAGTAAGTAGTCAAAGTAGTCAAAGTAGTCAAAGTAGTCAAAGTAGTCAAAGTAGTCAAAGTAGTCAAAGTAGTAAAAGTAGTAAAAGTCTCAAAAGTAGCAAAAGTAGTAAAGTAGTAAAAGTAGCACAAGTAGCAAAAGTAGTAGAAATAGCAAAAGTAGTAGAAGTAGTAAAAGTAGTAAAAGTAGTAAAAGTAGAGTAAAGGTAAAGTAAAAGAAGAGTAAAAGTAGAGTAAAAGCAAAGTAAAAGTAGAGTAAAAGCAAAGTAAAAGTAGAGTAAAAGTAGAGTAAAAGTAGAGTAAACGTAAAGTAAAAGAAAGTAAAAGTAGAGTAAAAGTAAAGTAAAAGTAGAGTAAAAGTAGAATAAAAGTAGAGTAAAAGTAGAGTAAAAGTAAAGTAAAAGTAAAGTAAAAGTGGAGTAGAGGTAGAGTAAAAGTAGAGTAAAAGTAGAATAAAAGCAGAGTAAAAGTAGCAAAAGTAGAAAAAGTTGTCAAAGTAGTCAAAGTCGTAAAAAAGTAGTAAAAGTAGTCGTAGTCGTCGTCGAAGTCTAAGTCGAAGTCGTAGCGGTAGTGATAGAGTGGTAGAGCGGTAGCATGGTAGCATGATAGCATGGTAGCATGGTAGCATGGTAGCATGGTAGCATGAATCATTAGTTATTTTATGATTATTGAAATAGATCACTGGAGACATACGTACAAGTACAGCAAAGCTTGAGCAAAAGAATTTTCAAATTGAATGCTGGGACCCAAAACATTCAAAATTCTGCCCGAAAAAACATTGGCTGCTCCATGAAAGTTTACAAGCTTTTACTTTAAACTCAATCTACAGGGTTTACTGCGCCAATCTAATAGCTTCACTCCCAGAGGTTTATTGCTGCCATCAATTTTAGCAACATGTCAGCAGCATGTCTCTTTTTGCTCCGTGCCTTCTCAGCAAGCCCTGCTGGATGCTATGCTTCTGCTGATCCCTCAGCACTGCCGTTCAGCAGGATTTAGTTTAGCGGTTGACCGTTGGTTAGATCAATTCCCATGTGAAAATTGTGCATGGTCATCCCACCATCATTAGGGATTCCAACTTCTAACCAATCCCTAGCTTATGAACCCGCCAGGGATGCACCCAGATGTCTGGTTGGTGGTTTCTTTTTGGGAGAAGTGGAGGGGGGAGTTTTCTAGACCAGTTATCATCATTTATCTACTGGTTGTTCACTAGGTGGTTACCCTCCAGCAAATGAATATAGACATAGATATGGAAAATCCACCAGTGTAGCTTGTATATAGATAATTTTCTTTGGGAAACTACTTGTATAGGTTTTCTACACCCAGGCTAATTTGCTGGAGAGCACAATAGTTACTCTTCCAGCAATCAAACGGTATACAGTATACAGTCCGAAATTGCCACTAAAGAAAAAGGACAAATGCTGATAAGCCATCGCATGTCGGGATCCATCAGCATGGAACAAACCCCAAATCCAAGGTGGTCCCTTGGCTTGTGATCGGATCTGCCCCCAGCCAAATGGCCTCAGTTGCGCATGGGTCTCGCTGAAGTGTTCTTCGTACTCCTTCCACCTCCATGGGTTCGGACCCCCGAAACCCAAATCCTTAAGCCTTCTTCTCTGAACCATATTGACCTTGCGTAAGATCCTCACTTGCAAAGATATGTATATATGGTATCATAATATATATATATATATATATATATTCACATATAAATAAGTGTGTATATGAATGTGTGTATATAAATATATATACCTACACACATACGATATATTATGATATATTGCCTTGCTATAGATTAGATACAGAAACAAAGAAAGAACCATTGTTCTACATTCATAAATAGTATGAATCTATACAAATCTACGTTCACAAATTGTATCTAGACAAGGACATATCAAGGACACGTATTGTGTATTAGCATACCTCAAAGTCTCCCCATCTGGCTGAGATGCAGCAGTTCGGCAGCCTGCCATGACCCGCCGTGGCCTCTTTTTGGCTTCCTTCTGCACAGCGCCTGCCAGCGAACGGCAGATCAAGAGACTCGTTGAGAAATTCTACGCTTGGAAACACGGTTTTCCCGGGAAATCGAAGGAAACTGCGTGGGGTCTTATTTTCCTCGTCTCGCTTTCTGCACTGGTGCATGTTAGACTTTACACAGACATCATCACATGAAAGGCAAGAACCCAGTGCGGTTCACCACACAAAACCTGGAAGCTGTGACGTCTGTGAGCTTGGTGAGATTGGTTAGGAGGAATGTCTTGTTAAAATCTAGAGACACCTGCCATGTGGGGAACCAATTCGACTTGTCAAATGGCAACTGTCAAAGGTCAAGTGAAGCTATATCACACAATCGTGAGTCTGAACTGAGCTTAGACTCTAAACTTAGGTACCTTCAAAGAAAAACTATATAGATGGGCATGAAATATCTCCCGATATGGATCCATTTCAGTTACCAACAGTTCATTTTCCCTCAATATCTCATATTATGACCCCACTTCTTACTTCTTCCCGGTAAATGTCCCTTTCTTCTGCTTGTTTAAGCCAATGTTTGACTGCTTGCTACACATTATTAATCCCTTCCCCCAATATCAAACCCTTTCCCAGAAACCATGATTTACCCAGTACAAAATTTACACTTACTATTGGAACCATACCTGTCAGCACTACGGCGGCCCACCCCCTCCACACGTTTCGGCCTAAAGCCTTTGGATCTTCAAAATCTCGGACCATCTGCACCTCAGTGCGGCGCTGAATAAAAAGCTCATCCGTCAGAGATCATCTCCACATATCTCCACTATTCATACCATTTCCAAGGCTCCCAACACCCAAGATGTGATACCTTTGGGGGGTAAATTTCCTCAACCAAGAGAGATGTAACATTTCCCGATGCGGAAAGATTCAGGGTCATTGCATTTCGGGGTCAGCCCCCCTGGCCACAATCAGTGGGTCCATTGGGATGATCTATGATCCCCCGCTTTCTGGGTGCTAATCCCCATGTTTATCCATGTGTTGTCCCAGTGAACCACTCAATTTTGGCGAACCCTTCTGATTAGTCCTCATTTTCCGAGTTAGCTCCCCAGCTCACGGCTCCAAATTTGTCCACGTTATAGGTAAATGCCTCTACCATTTTACCAGTAGTACCCGCACGAGGCGGGGCGGAAGTTGCCTTTTGGGTATACGATAAGACCTTTTTCATCTATAGAACTTGCTTGCACCGTGCGTGCGCC
>BGPT01001015.1:0-13458 GCA_003297045.1 Symbiodinium sp. clade C Y103
CTCTTGCACGGTGCAAGCAAGTTCTATAGATGAAAAAGGTCTTATAGTATATCCAAAAGGCAACTTCCGCCCCGCCTCGTGCGGGTACTACTGGTAGATTTCATGTTATATTTGACAAAGGAGCAACAGACTCATCCAGCTGCCCCCACCCAGCCCCTACTCAGATGGTGGTAATCAACATATCATGCACAGGCATCCTCAAGTGATCACCCCCCCATCAACTCACCAAGTATTTCATCAAATCTGTTTCGAAGCCGAAAAAGTGTTGGAAATGTCTATGAGCGTGTGCGAACGGACCTCAGAAACATGCCATGGCCCAAAACAGCTTGAGACCCGAAATTACGTTTTGTACAGTATGTTACATTACCCAAAAGATGCCCAGCTGGCTTTGCATGATGAGTGTAATTTATATGCCATCGGGTTTCTTGCTTTCTGTTTTGCATACTGTTCTTGAACCGAGGAAGCGACCTCCAAAATTGTGCTGAACTTTACGTTGCATTTTCTAAGGTATTCCTGATATTCTCGTGGATAGAAGTAAGAGCCATTCTTTCTATGTCCAATCTTGGAACTAATCCAGCCAATTAGACTTTCTTCGCATCGAGATTCGGGAAACTTTCAAAATCAAAGCAAAGGGACTACCTCAGAAACATGAAGAATCATGCAAGTGCATCCATGAAAGTCCAAGCATGCGCACCTCATTGTATTCCGCTTCATCCTGCCATGCCTCAGTTCCATTGAGCTCAAGGTTGAAGTCCAGCACTAGGATGGCTTTTGTCCCCTGCGAAGGAAGAGCATACAGCTTGTCGTCCGCCCCGGTTGCATCGCCGAACTCACATGAGAGACAAAGGTTCTGAATTTCGAATTGGCGCACGACTTCTGTCTCCAAGTCAACGGCCACCATCATCTTTAACATTCGGACGCCGGACAAACCACTTAAATAATAGAGGTGATTGTTGTGATACACCATGCCTTGAGACTTTGGCCTCACTGCGTGGATTGTTTTAACTTCTTTGGTGGAAATTTTCACGGTCAAAATCTCTGGATGGTTTACTGGCGCTGCATATAAAATGCCATTAGCCTCCAACAGGCGGGTCCACTTCGCAGGTCCCGTCCGCAAACTTCTGGTATCGACGGTTTCGAAGCTCTGATTCCCCGTGTGATACACGAGCATACACTCAGCGTTATGAGGAGAGGTAAACAAAGATCCATCGACTTGCACCGCATCAAACCACAGTGATTGTCCAAAAAAACCACGATCCTCTCCTAAGGATCCTGAGTGCGTGCTTAGCGTGAGGCACTTCGTCAATTCCTCGTCGTCGAAGGGAATGTCTTGAAACCACGGAACATTGCTGCTAACATCTATTGAGAGCAAGGACTTTCGTGAGTGAAATCTTGGAATCAAGTACAGTGTTGTTTTGACTGCAACGATAGCAGAAAAGAGGTGCTCGTCACTTCCCTTCATGTATGCGCTGTTTGGCAAGCATGTCGCAGAGGAAGAGCTGGCATTCACAATGACCAGGAACTTCTCACCACGAAAAAAAGGAGGCGCATAGACGCAGTCATTCACAACAGCAGAGGAAGGGGCTCCGCCACACATCTTCTCTGGGAAGCCAGGACGGCTTGATGACACTTCCTTAGGATTGGTCAAGTCCAGGACCACCCCCTCGTGCTGCCCCCAAGACATGCCAAAGAGCTTGTTGCCCACCCGAGCCCAGCTGCCTGGACTCGATGTCATGGAAGTAATCGCCTTTCCAGTAATGGGAATTGTGGCAATCATCTTGGAACATTGTGCCTCCACCTTCACTGGCTTGATGGGAGGGAAATCCAAAATCGACTGGCCAAATCGCCAAGATGTTGTGCATTTTGGTGCTTCGCAAAAGCATAGCTGCAAATCACTACCTGCTGGTTCGGGAAACCAGTGAAACCAGTAATCTGCAACTTGGTCTGCTGCGTCTACAGACACATTTTGAATTTTGCTCGGTGCCTGAATGAAATCTGCAAATGTTTGCCAATTAGCAAAATCTGGATCTCCGCATTCGCCTCTGGGAAGTAGAACTGCTCGATCGTCTCCTGAGAAATATTTGCCAGTCAGCTTCATGTGCACTGCGGCCACCCCCACCTCAGAAGTTCAGAAATATTTACTATCTTGAGATGGCACCCCTGAGCAAGCCCCACACAATCAATGAATCAATGGTCCAAACATCTCTAGACTGTAGACTATCACCTGACAAAACCGGGACACCTTCAACCAATCATCATAAAGTGAATCCTTCACCAATAACCCACATCTGTAGGAAGCCGCCATCTGTTCCAAAACTCCTGGCCCTATAGGAGGGTGTCGGTTTTTCAGGTCGAGACCTTTGACCTTCAACTCCCTCTTCTTCCTGGCGTTCTCGTACATTTTCATCAATTCACGCACTCCTGCTGGGTGCGAAAAGGGATAAAACCGATCCAGATGTGGAGCAGAGAGCGGCAGCTTTGCGGGAAGCTTCTTCAGGTACTCAGGATGAATGCTCACTCCGTAGGATCCTGTCTCATTGATTTGCCTTTCAACTTCGCACCAAATCGAGCTGGTGTTGCTCCAATTGAAAAGCTCAATCTCTTGCTCCCGGATCCACTCGATGAACTTGGACCTCGTGGGCTCCAAGACGTCCTTGTCATAGGCCGTCTTGTTTGGTCCGTGAGCCAGGAAATTGAAGACCAAGTCCTCACTTGTCATTGAAGAGCAATCCGAAAATCAAAGCCCTGGGTGAACTTACGGATGCAAAGATTGGAAAGATTTTCGAAAGGTTGGAGATCAAATTTGTTTGAAAAGTATGGTTTCAAAGTCCCAGGATCTAAGTGCTTGAACAAATGCAGCCCAAAGGACCTCCTCAACTCTCGAAAAATCATCGTTCGGGCTGCTGTGGCCCTTTGCCAAGCAGCGTTGATGACCCATACAATCCGATCCACGGTGTCAGGACCTGACTTTGACATGTTCACCAGGAAATTCATTGTGTCGTTCCACATGCTGGTGTCGTTGCCTTCACCTCTAGTGTCTCCTCGTCCTGGGGTGTCAATCCACCTGAAACGCTCTCCCATCTTCGGATCGTTGAAGGGGTAGGCTTTGACCATCGAGACCTGGCTGGTGTTGGACTGCATGCTGCCACTGGGATTGCAGTTCGCCAGATCCCCTGTCATCCAGTAACACATCTCCGACTTACCAGTGCCAGTCAGGCCTACAGCCAAGAATGTGGGACTGGCTTCATCCTTGTTCTCTGGCTTCAGAGTGTAGGCTTGGAGAAGGTACTTGTCTCTCTCGGATTCTGCGTTCATCAGTTCCTCAGTGGCGTCACCACCTAAAGTCGTGTAACAGCAAGTCACTTTAGGATCATCTCAGGAATACAGTAATCCGTCAACTACAGGATGAATCGAAATGGTGTATACATCTCGACATACATACTGTACAGCTGACGCATGCGTTTAGGAATGTTATTTGACAACAAACTAAATTCCTGATTCTGGTGGTTATTTCCTCAGACTCTTGTTTGCGAATATAAAATTGATCTGAGAAATTGTTGTCCAATACAAAGCTTTATCTACACATTCATACACATGATTAAATGCTTCCGGAAACTAAAAAAGTACATTGGTTAGGTCGCTGTTGATCCCATATCAATATGTCTACATCATGATCTTCAATCTATATTTACTTCGGGTCATATCTAAAACATCATAGGTTTAGGCCTCCAACCTCATGCAACATGGGCACACTATGCGGTTCCCGGTATGGCCCACTAAGTTGAGTTTCTTTCTTCAAGGCCTCTGAGCCACGATCAAAGTCCTGGAACGTGCCCCAGCGCGCTTGCAATTCAGACATCCTCAAGGCAATCCTGGGCAATGAAACGAGCCATGCTAAGGCATGCAAAGACATGGTTAAAGTCTTCGATGTTTTGTGAAAACATAGAATCCCACAACTATGCTGAACAGCTGCACAAGAACAAACCCAGTTTGACTTCTTGGACTGATGATATCGAAGTCTCTCTTCCAGCTTCATTTCCAGGTCAATCACATCTACCGAGATGTTGTATGCCGAGTTCACATCCACAATCAATGAGGCTGGTGATAGCTTAATCCACAATGTCAAGCTGAAGCATCCAGCCTTCACAGCGTCACATGCAGGAAGCGTTCAAGCTTAAGGAGTGTGAAATGCACAAGGTGCAGAACCAACATTAACATGTTCATGATGCTTCATAAAGGAAACAAGGTCCGCTGCAAAGATTCTGCGCATCTATTTTTGATTCTTTGTGCTTGATTCACGTTGGTGCAAAGTGTCGCACCAGCAACCCAAAACCTCAGAAACTGATCGTTGTAACATTAGTTGCTACTTCTTCCTCTGGTTTGAGCTTTCATGACTGTACCCTTTCAAATTCACTTTCACATTGCATGCCCCAGAACAAACACCCCAGAGACATGACCAAGCGATTGCTTTTTGTCGAAAAGTGGGCATTTGCCACTTTCTCACTATCCACTTGGCCAACTTATGCGGTATATGGTTTAGTTTCAAGACTTGGGGGGGCCGCAAGTCACCCTTTGCAAGAGGAATATACAGCGATAAGCACTGGATTTTGGAGGTCCCAATTAGCAAGCTGCACTAAATACACACTCGGAGATCACCCAATGCAGTATTCCACTTCCATTGTTTAAGTGTTCCCGCACCTGAGGCGGCTTGCTGATGTGAACGGAACCATGGCTTCCCTGGCTCCGCGGGGGCAGGAAGTGCTCTCGACAAGAGCCGTTTAGGCACCACTCCGCAGTGTAGTTGACCTGCGCAAAGCCAACCGCCCCCCATCTGGTAATTTTTGATCCATGGTTGGCTGGAATACCCCAACAAAATTGGGAAAACGTGAGACAATCCTATACCAATGGATTATGTTCTGTTGTCACAATAAATTACCAGAGGGCAAATCATAAATGTGTGGCGTATTTGGCAGCAATTCTCGCCAGCAAGGGCAGCAAGGGAGTCAAGTAAAATGTCAGAGTGGTACCGGAGACTACAATAGCCGCCTCTTTGGTGGATACACACAAACGAACCAGGTAGGTTTTGACCCACTTCCTGTTCTCCTTTTTTGGCCATGCTACAAGTCTGTAGTAGGACAAAATCCTGCATTGGGTGCTACTCCACCTGATGAAACGCCTCAGCTGATCATGTGTTTAAGCAGCTGGTGGTTGTAGTGCAGTTGCAGTGAATATAGTGAATCTGATCAATGTTCTATCGTAGAAGGTCTTTGAATTTGCCAATTGAATGTTCAAGGCAGGTCGCCGATATTACGATGATTCATGGTATAATACTTTTTCTTCTGACATGCCTAAAATGCCAATGAGGGATCTTCCTCATCGACATAATGCCAGCTGGTCTGAATCTCAGACACTGATCATCCCCTTCCTCAAAATGGCTGGCTAGTAGGGATTTCCAGTTCATGGCATGAGAATCCCCAATGTACAAATGCTAGTAGTGACACCCTCTGCCCCAACCTGGACGTTCTTCATCTCCACTTCAGGCACAACGTCCAGTGAAAACTTCGCAGGTTTCCCCGACACGAAGGATGCATTGTACATTTTCACTTCTGGATGAAAGCGCTCAAAATGCCCCTGCTCCTGGCCAAGCGCGCTGGAAATGCTCAGGCCTTGCAAAGCCAAGACAGTAAAGCGGTACTCTTTGAAGCGCATCCTGGTTTTTGTGCCAAAGGGGGCTTCGAAAATACAAAAAATGTTCCAGTAGATTCCCGAAATGGTGGATGACGCAGTGGGAAAATTGAAAATCATCGACTCACCAAATCCAAGCATCCCATAGAGATTGATGGTACAAGTCCCGAAGTTCTCCTTGGAAATCTGTGGCTTCAGCAACAGAACATTTCCGTGCTCCTTGCTGCTGATGGGCGCGCAACGGTGCGAGCAGCAGAACTCAAAGGCTGAGGCCTTTCCCATTGCCAACTCCTAGGAAGTGGCTCAGGACAGGAAATTACTATGGCTATGGCTGTGGCTTCCAAACTTCCACAAACTGACCCGTCGCAGATTGGTGGAACCAATGGAAGACTAAGATTGGTGGATGGGGTTGTTGGGCTCTAACATCTGGCTTTGATTCAAAGATTTGGGCAGAAAAAAGATCTGATGTCATCTGTCTCATCATCTAATCACGTCCGGGACTCCATGGTCATCGAGATTCCCTCGGTCCAGCCATCCTGGAGCTGAATGTAGAAATGCTCGTGGCGGGGCTTGAATGCTGGGTGAAGGCTGCCCCCGAGCAGCTCGACGTTTTGCAGCAATGGCACCTGAAGCATGCAAAAACCTGCCAGGGCACCCGGCACTGCGAAGCAGGACAAGTTGAAGAGCACCATGACCAAGCCATGGAAAAAGCGGAACCAGGGCTGTGTGGGAAAGGCATGGTGAAGCAATCTCCGGCGATTCTGCAGAAGCAGCTCGTCTTCTTTGTTCAGCTTAAACATTCCTGCGAGCCACGACAAGGTGCCACATGCGCCACATGGAATCCCTCTCTCAGCGCCCAGAGTCTCAAGAAAGGTCTCAGCTTCCATGACTTCTGCATCATCGGTTGCCAGTGGTTTGAGATCCTTCCAGGCCGATCCACCAATACCTTCAAAGGTGGCATTGGCCCATGCCAATGTTCCAGCCGCCGTAGCAAGCCACGGCAGAAGCTGCCAGGGTCTGTGACGCAAGTGGACAACCAGGCAAATGGTGGCTAGGCCATTCACCACCACACAGGCCCTGCCACCTGCCACCTCCAGCAAGCCACCAATGCCTGCAAAGGTCAAACGGTGACGTTTCTGGATGCCCAACTTCAAGAGCAAATCGCGCATGTGGGTGACCTGGACCACAGAGACGAGCATCTGAGTATTCACAGCCACCAGCACAAAGCATGCCACCAGAGCATATGATGCAGGTTCCCCAGCCAGGATCCACTTCACTGCCAGTAAGCCTCAGTTTTCAAAGGGACCCAATGGCGAAAAGATGGCAAGGTCATGCAAGGTCATTGGTTGTGGTTTAGCAGCGAAGGCTCTGCCAGCGGCTAGGGAAAAGGAAAGGCCTGTAGGAACGATTGCTAACTGACACCAGTGTTGATTGATTGAATGACTGGCTGAATTATATTGATATGATGGCTGAATAGGGCATTCAAAGATACAACTCATGTGCTCGCCAAGTGAGCCTCCCCTTCTGTAATTGTTTTTCTCCGCAGCTACATCGCCTGTGGTTGCTTGTTTCTCTGAATGATTCCTTATCTGAACTGTTTCTTCAATGTGCTACCTCTTCTTTGTGCAACCTTTTTTCTGACCCAAGCCTTCTCCAAGCTACTCTTTCTTTGCTCCATGTCTTCCCCAAGCAGTTCTTTTTTGGCCACCTCTCTCTGGGCTGTCTTTTCTGAGCTTTGGCTTCTCTGAATCCAATTTTATCTAAACTACTTCTTCTCTGATGTGCTTCTTCTCTGAGCTATCTCTTCTCTGAGGCAGGTCTTCTCAGAACGACCTTTTCTCTCAACCACTGCTTCCCTGGGCCATCTCTAAGCTATTTCTGCTCTCAGCCAAATCTGCACTGAGCTACTTCTTCTCTGAGCCGCCTCTTCTCTGAGCTAGCAGCTAGCATGGGATAAGTATCGCGCCATATCTAAATTGCATCACTCAGCTGTTGCAATGCGTTTAGCAACCTCAACACGCCCTCCAAAATAGCACGAAAGTTGCATCACGTCTAAATTTATCCCTCGCTCGGCTGTAGAAACCTGAAATCGCTTGCACACAAACTCGACGCTACTCCAAGACCTTCAGTTTCAAAAATATTGAGTTCTGGCTACAGTTTCGTAATGTTTCGTATACTTTTTGCGGACCTGACCTTCCAAAAGTGCTCCAACCATGCTGTGTTTTCCGCATTTATATTGCAAAATCGAGCTCTTGCTACTGTCTCATGCGCTTTTCGCGGCTTTCTCTTCCCAAAGTAGTTTCCGACTGCGGTGTTTAATGCACTTTGTTTGAAAACTGAGTTCCCGCTACGGTCCTGTCACTTTTTTCAGACACAGAGCCCCGAAACGGCGGAAACACTGACCCTCCCTTAGCGACCACCAGATCCAGAAAAAATACTGTGTTTCACTCACGCGCTTTGAATCACTACCTATTCTATAAAATTGCGAACTCGTGAGACTGTCTCATTGATGACCATGGCTAAATGAGCGGTTGAGATGGCGAGGGGAAGTTGCACATTGACATTTATCCGTAACTCGGGTGTTTCTCATCTAAACTTCCCTTGGCAATACTCAACGCTTTGGATCGGTGTCCAGGACACCCTGGCTGCTGGTTGCCAAGACCTTCAGTGAGAAGTTGAGGATCACCTTGCCAAAGAAGACCAGAGGCGCAACCTCCAGGCCCTTGCCGTCAACGGTCACCGTCAGATCTCTACAGGCCTCGGTGTCAAAACCAGAGGACATCGGATGGTTTGCCCTCCGGTAATCAAACGTGGCGATGGGAAATCCCTGGAAATCCCCCCCGAAAAATTGGCATCTAAATGGGAAAATCATCTGAAGGAGTGTTCATTGCCATATTTGGTTCCCAGAGGGTAGGGTACACCTAATGGCCTCCAAGTGGTGTAAGACATTGAAACAACTGAAGAAACCGACCGTGTAGCCATGGTGCCATGAGTGCTGCTGCAACGACACGCACCGCCAATCCCAGGAGAGCAACCAACAGCAACCCGTTGAGAACGCTCTCACTGGACCCGCCAGGTGAATTGACATTTGGCTCAGGCGCTGGATCTTCAAGGCTGAAGCCAGGCCGAACCATGCCAAATCTATGAATACATAAAGGATATGATGAAATATGTACAGACAATTAGTGTTTTGATGGACCGAAAATGTCTGCGGAATGACGCCAGAATGAATGGATGCAAAAAAAGTTTTCTAATTTGACAAAAGAGACAGCACAGCTGATGAGACAAGGCTGACAAGATTGGCAAGGTTTACTGTTCGGTGGGGTCTGTCTCAAAGTATGTCGACTCTACAGGGAAGCAGTGAATGGAAGGGCTCAAACAAGTGACCCCATCAGCGTACAAGGGATCAAATCGCATCAATCCGTAACCTTGAGCTCTGTCTATCTCGGGCAATCTAGGGTCCATACATGGCAGATGCAACTTTGATGCCATGGCTGCTGGTCTTGCGTTAAGGCCTTGTGTCCACCATGCCAGAAATGACAGCTGGAAAAAAGTTGCGATGCAGAGTGCAATAGTGCATATCTTTGACATGTGGCCAAATTCAATATCATCCAGGTTCATTTACTGTCAAATTCCACCTGAAGTGTACCCAAAGAAATAACTTGCTTGTCACCCTCTTGGCCTATTGGTATCACATTTTGCCCTGCGCTCGAGCCCAAAGGTATTTCGACGCAGCATGATTTGCCAACATCGGATGTCTCAGGAACAGTATCCCTTTATATAAATGACTATGGTTTCTACTCATGCGAAGTCCTAGGTCATGTCCTAGTTCAGTTCAGGCACACTCCAGACCTGGAATGTCCAACAGGGAAGCTTGCACAGTGGTCAGTTGCATCTGAAGTAACTTGGTGATGTCATCCTTTTTGTTCCCCCAACTTTGCAAGCTTTGTTGACGGCATGTTGCCCAGCCTGTGACAACTTGCAGAGGCAAAGGATGGAACAGACCAGCTGGGCAGCAAGCCTTTTTTAGCCGCCACCACCGCGTCTGTCTGCCTTTGCCTTGGCAAACAGCAGGGAATCTCAAAAAGGACAAAATGTTGCATTGGTTCTGTATTGGAACCCCGAATTCTAGTGGTTTAAAACTTTTACGGACTTTATCCATCAAAATTCCGATAGATAAGGCTGGTATGTAGCTAGGCCAACTATCCTCTTGGGTGGCCTGCATGTACTCGGCACAAATGTTTGCACCCATTTGCACTGGCAAAATGCTGCTGCGCAAGCAAGAGTAGAAAAAACATGACCATTTCGCAAAGCAGAGATCGGAGGATGTTTGCCACATGCACCGCAAAAAATGGTGGCATGCCTTCAGATCAATGGGTTTCAACTTCACTTTCCAATAGATTCAAGTTGATTGGGGATGCACAAGTGAATCCAACCAGCTTTCACTGCCCCTAAGCTGGCATGGGTCAAAGCTGCACCCAAAAACTTTCAGATTCTTGTCAAGTTGTACTAAAGCAGCCACTTCGGGGGGAGGAGCACTCCAGTTTCCCATCATTGAATTGTTTATTGTTGTAAGGAAATCCGCGTGTCTCTTTGCGATACAAATCCGAATGTTTTGCTGGTCAAATCACCATTTTTCCAAATGGGTAGCGAAGGATTCTTGTTCATGTTGGCTCGGTTAAGAGAACAATGATGAAGCACTAATTTCATTGCAATCGCAGTATACATTCTGAGAATGTCATTGTTTTTTTGCATGGCAGGTGCAGTGCTTGGGACATTTTTCTTCTTTACGCAGTGGCATGGCAGGAGAGATGAGATGGGAAGTGGCTGGCGGGCATAGTATTTGGTGAAATTGCAAGGGTGATGTCAAGGTTTGTCTTCCAAAGCGGTCCTACAAGAGTGTCTGGGAGTCTGGCAAGAGTGTCTGGCAAAAGTCTTTGGCAGGAGTGTCTCATACTGTCCAAAACCAGTGTCTTCTCGCGCAGTTTCACATGGTCCAACAAGTCCAACAAGAGTCGCTTGCCGAAGTGTCTTCCAGGAGTGTCTCAGAAGCGTTTATTGAAAGAGTGTCCCGCAGGAATGTTTTTGGAAGCGACAACAACTACTTCAACCTACTCTGCACTGTTCGGATTTGTGCTTTCCCCAATTGTTGGTTAAATCCTGGTCAACTCCCCAATTTTCCTAGTAAAATCACCATTCTTGATGGTTGAACCACCTTTCTTCTTGGTGGTAAAATCACAATTTTTGATGGTTCAAAGACCCAAAACAAAATGACACGCGCCTGCGCGCGCTCTTCTCTTCGAGCCTCTCTCTTCGCACTCAGCTCTTCTCGCCGTTGCTTCCTGGGACAGTCATCCAACATTGTGCCAATGTCTATGTTTTGGTTGAGCTTAAACACCGAAACAACGAAAAACGTGTGTATGTATATATATATATATATCATGTATATATATATATATATACATATACATACATGTATGCATACATATGTGTATATATGTATATATATATATATGAGCCCGGTCCCCGGACCCCCACACCCCCCCCCCCCTCCCCCCCCAATGGTATGGTCCCCCCCCACGCCCCCTCCACCTCCCGAACCTCGCATTTGCATGCTATTTGCAGCATTTGGGAGTCGACGGCTCCCAATTGTACGCTATTTACAGCATTTGGGAGGCACANCATTTGAACGTTATTTGCCACATTTGAGAGCCACAACCTCGTCACAGGACCCTGTCTAGCTGTATATTTCTACCCAAAACCTGTTTATGTGCTTCATATGGCATACCTCACACATGGTTTACTACTCATTGTATTCAGATTACATACTCAAAGCGTACCTACACATACCTATGTGATCCTATCTCCTTTATGCTTGTGCACCTACAAATACGTATATAATATCTATATCTATCTNATTACATACTCAAAGCGTACCTACACATACCTATGTGATCCTATCTCCTTTATGCTTGTGCACCTACAAATACGTATATAATATCTATATCTATCTGTATATATATATATAACAAATGCCTCTATATAGAGGTAATGAGAGGTGTATATTTACATCATATATGTATATATATGTATCATACACATACATATGTATACATCATACATTTAAGTATAGATAAATATATGTATACAGCATACATTAAAACATATATGCATATATCATACGTAGATATGTATATATATATATACATCATACCTATATACATCATACATATATATATATGCCACACTTATATATACATATATATATATATAGATATCATACATGTACTTATATACATATCATATATATATATATACATATTCTATATACATACATATTTAGCTTCATATATATATATATACTTTTATTTATAATGTATACATATTATATACAAATATATAAACATAAACACATATATATATATACACTTGCAGATAAACATATGTATATATATACCACGCTACTTCATATATATATCTTACATCTATAGTTACTCATATATACATATCATGCATATGAATGTGCATATTTTTTAGATACATATTTATATATATTCATACATAATATATATATATATATATACACACACATATATCAACATATACGCATCTATAAACATATAAACACATGCATTAAAACATGGTAGTGCATACACTGCTTCATCACTACCTCTATACTCCTTACACCCTACATATACTACCTACACATGTTATATAGCGTACCTATATACGACTCATTGCATAAGGTGCCCATATATTACATATAATATATACGGATATGCTCCCTGTAAACTCCCTGAATGCTCTCTATCTNAAGGTGCCCATATATTACATATAATATATACGGATATGCTCCCTGTAAACTCCCTGAATGCTCTCTATCTTCTCTATAAACTGGACATCAACCACTTACGGTTCCACAAACACGGCCCATGCGGGGCTGTTGTTGCTGGGACCCCCCCCCCCCAGGCCACAGGGGGGGGGGGAACCCCCGGGGGGGGGGGGGGGGGGGGGCCCCCCCAACAAAATATAATAATTTGGTAGGGGCGCCCCCCCCCCCCCCCCCCCGCTGAGGTCCCCCCCCCCCCCCGGGGGGGGGGGGGGGGGGGGTCCCAGCAACAACAGCCCNCCCCCCCCAGGCCACAGGGGGGGGGGGAACCATCTGGCTGGGGGGGGGTGGGGGTCCCTGCACATATATATATATATATGTACATGTATGTGTTCTTATATATACATATATACGTATGTACGAGCACATAATGTGTGTATGCTTATCCAATGTACACTCCCAAAAACTGGCCTTGGCTGTGATGTTTGTTTGTGGCATCGGCTGCATGTCTCAGCACTCCCAGTGGAACCAGAATTCGGATATTGGATCCCTAGTTTCGGCGCTTGAATCATCATTTTTCATGCTCCTAACTCATTGAACTAAGTTTATGGAAAAAAAATGGTGATTTCATCGTTTTTTGACCTACCCAAACCTCTAAAAAAAAGACTGGGTATTTTCCAATGGTCCTAGCCCAGACCGGGTCAGTGCCTGAAGGTCTGTCGTAGCTCCTCGGCAACGGCGGGAGGAGGTATCACCTGGGCCAACGAGGAATGGAAGGATGGGATCAAGCAAAAATGGGGATTTCACCCTTAGAAATGTCGTTAACACCATGAAAATGGCGGATTAAATCCGCCCGCACCGAAGGTGCCGAGGCGTTTTTTGTTGGCACGCATTATCCGTAAGCAATTGCAATAGCTATTAAGCTTTAGCTTGGGGGGGGGGGG
>BGPT01001015.1:35521-53447 GCA_003297045.1 Symbiodinium sp. clade C Y103
GACCCTAATCCACCAAAAGTAGGATCATCCAAACAAACCACAAACCTAAACAGAAACCACGTTTTTCAGTTTCACGTTTGTTTGGAAGTTTGACTTCTCCACTTCCTGTGGCTCAAAGGAAGTGACTTGGAAATCTCGACTACTACAACTTCCCCTTAACTTGGAGGTTTCTGCTACTAAACTTCCAACCTTGGTAGCANTCGACTACTACAACTTCCCCTTAACTTGGAGGTTTCTGCTACTAAACTTCCAACCTTGGTAGCAGAGCTTTTGGTAGCTGAGCAGTGAGTCACTGAGCACAGACACCCTTTTGTCCTATCCATCCAAGATCCCACACATAAGCCAAGCAGCTTCTTTTGCAGCAAGGTTCAAAAACCATCTTTGGCTAAGCTCTGGACAGACCTATCGATTGAAACAAATCTGTTCCTACAAACTTAAAATGGTTTCCAAACTGTTCACATGCACATGCAATGTTCCAAGATAGTTTACAAGATGTTCAAGTAGGTTCAAGGTGGTGCAGTNCACATGCACATGCAATGTTCCAAGATAGTTTACAAGATGTTCAAGTAGGTTCAAGGTGGTGCAGTACACTGTACATCCTCTCACCAAACTTTCACACTTTGCATCAACCCGTGATTTTTGGATTTTTGTGGGTGGTTTTGGAGTCCGTTGTTTGATTGCATCGCGTGTGTCTTTGGCTGGACACATGGGTAAATCGATTGTCCATGGGGTTCATGATAATGTGTTGCCATGCGCGATATTTGTGTGGTTGTTCTTGCTTGAAAACAAAAATGGGAATCAAAAAATGCATCATGGGGATTGGTGCAAGCAAAAACCCTGTCCACCTGTGTGCGTATTCGTGGAAATTTGTATATGCAGTTTGATCTGCATCCCCCAGAAGACGGACTCACCGAAGGTGATATAGTATTATTTATTTACATGTACTCGGCGTTTCGTGCAGCCGACCAATACGATCGTTTGCTTAGCATGATGTCGGTGACAGTCGACAACATGGAGCGCAAGATTCACCGCCTTGAGCTGGCGGTTGCTCACCGTGTGCCTTTTTCCATCACACCCAGACAGACCGCTTCAGGGTCGCCATGGGATCTGCTCTAGAGTCGACTCTAGAGGAGGCTATTGAACCGACCATCGACCCCGCAGAGCCCATCGATCCAACGGACCCTCCAGTTGAAGAATATTAGACTCCTTTGCTGCTGTCCGCTGCCAAAAACCTTGACGGGGGTGTGCGGGGTTTTTGCTATCTCACATTTCGTTGCATGTTTTTAACTTGTTCCTGGTCATTTGTTCTCATGTACATATGTTTGACTTATCTTGACATGATTTCAGCTGCATGTGAAACCAATTGCATGTGCAGTGACATCACACTGGTGCTGTGCATGGATCAACTCCTTTGTTTTCGTTTCTTATCGAGCTGGATCAAATAGCGGTGTACACAACTCGAACTGGCAAGGGAACCTGGATTCTTGTTTGCGAAGAGACATCCGTGGTTTGAGCGTCATTTCAGATTTGTTTGATGCAGGTTCAATTTGTTTTGGATACTTTTCTCGATGAATTTGACAGTCTCAGGCTGGACTCGTGTGAGTCGGGGCAAGTGCCTGCCTTATTGAATTTGTCGAAGTTTCAGAAATGTCGATGCTCATGTGAGTTGTCCAGCGGTGCCAGCACACTCCATAAGTCTGGCAAGTGCCAGGTGACGGACTCAAGTGAGTCGAGGGCAAGTGCCCGTCTCAGTTGTGATGTCTTGAGATTTCCTTCATGTGCGTGAACACGTTGAGATTTGTCTAATTAAAAATGTCATGTTTCTCACTATAGGTTTGTTCATCTTCTTTGACGTGGCCTATTTTTCTGGTGAATATTTTGCAAGGCCCAATGGAGCCTGTCACAATATTTTTGTGCCTCAGTACTCAACTCTATCTGGGACATTTGCATTACTCCAGAAACTGTGGAGCTCGAGTGAGCAACGACCCAAGTTGGCGGCCCAATGAAGTTGACACCACGTAGTTGTGAATTATGCAGCTTTCATCACAAATGATACATGCCTATACATGAAATTTTTGTTCAGCTTTTCAGGACCAGAAAAATGTCTCGACCTGCCTTGCAAGCCGAAAACTCTAGTGCACGCAGACACCTTCAGATGTGCAACCGTGATCCACCCATAACACGTATGATTGGTACTATCCTCAAGACGGGGAATGCGGAGAGCGTCAGAAACATTGCACTTTCAGAATCCGCCATTAAGGAAATTGCACTGATCATTGGTACTCTAAACCTTTAGTTGACTTTTTGGTGGAAATTGAAGTTGCCAAGTATGGATGAACAAATAACTGCCAGGGAGAGCCGTCCGAGCAGCGCAGGAATGTAGTAAGGCCCGACCTGTCTTCCGAGTTCTGTAATGATCCAAGCGTGCTTGCGGTCAGAATGGCCGATGATTTCCTAGAGAACTGCACCGCATGCGAACGTATGATCGATAAACTCATACCGATGGCAGTCTGTGTGAAGCTCAGATTGCCCTCAACACCATCATAACTTATTGTTCCTGAAGTATCTGTGCAGCCCCTCAGCCAAGTCATACCGATGGCAGTCTGTGTGAAGCTCAGATTGCCCTCAACACCATCATAACTTATTGTTCCTGAAGTATCTGTGCAGCCCCTCAGCCAAGTTCCAGTCAGTCTTAGCCTTTGTGATGCAGTTCGAATTTCATCCACTGGCCGGCATTGTAACCCGTGTTCACTTCGTTTACTGCCTCATGCTTAACAGTGTTTCTCAGCCGGACAGGGATCAAGGTGCCATTGCCTTCAGTCACATTACATGTATCAATTTTCTTACGTAGAGTATCACTTTTTGCTGAGCTTGCATACCGCCTGTGAGAGGGACATTTTGCACAGTGGTCGCATGGCCTCTGAAAAGCACCGCTGTGATTTTTGTCTTAGCTGTCTGCAAATGCGGGCAGGAAACTTCACTTTGTGAAAGGTTAGTGTCTGCATCCGTAGGAATTTTCCCTCAATGACCGAAGTAGATGTGCCAGAAGAAGATGAGGCTCGTGGCACCCCATGCCGAGAACATAGATGCGGAAGTGGCCAGCACACCTTAAGATAGCCCAAGACCTTTGAATGCTGCTCCGTGGAACAAGCAATCTTGAGCGCTGATGTCCGTGGTGGGCTTACGTTGCCATGGGAGCAAGGCATTTTCCGCTCAATATTCAGCGATGAGCCGCTGGTTGCTTTGCCACAAATTCCCAAACTGACACAGGCTATTGGATCACATGCCGGACCAAGCAGAGACTTTGGACCAACTGACCTGGAGCCAAGACAGAAAATGCCAAGGCTTGACAACACTGTCCATAAACTTTATGAGCGTGTCATCAGTTTTTGGGACAACTCGGACAGATGCAGAGATTCTGCAGAACCGGTGGGCCAGGGCCTTAGAGAAGGTGTATAGTTTTTGACATGCTGTCCTGACGCCGGACCGCTTGGAGTAGATGACGGAGATATGGAAGGTTGCTTCGGGCGAATCAGGCACCTGTGTGGGTCGCGGAGCCCAAGCACCATTTTGAAGAGAGCCGGCAGCCTCTTGAAATATGTGACCTGGCATAGATCGTTTTAATCAAAGATCTCCACTCCTGTTCAAGCCAGATGAAATCTCCGAATTCATTTGGGAAAAACATCAAGACAGAGCTAGTCGCAGCACCCTTAGTTCCTTCGCTGAAGCAGTGAACTTCGGGGTCTACGTTCTCGGTCTCAAAGCCCACAGCACCCCGCTGATTGATCAGTTTGCTAAGGGCATCATTGACCAAACTGCCATGAAGAGTCTAAGCCGAAAGCAAGCTAGACCACTCACTGTGAAAGAAGTGCTATGTCTTGAAACTATGCTGTGAGACAAAGACCTCAATATTTTCGACAGGTTTGCAGCGGGAGTTTTCTTGTTTGCAGTGTATGGCCGATGCCGATGGTCAGATCTGCGCTGTGTCCAGAACTTCGAGCTTGATGTTACGGTGCAGGAAAATAGGAGTGATGGTTTTGTCAGCTTTGACACATTTTCCCACAAAACAGCTGCACAAGTGGCACGACACGGTCTTCCACTTCCCTTGGTCGCCCCGATCTGGCTCGACTCTCCAGCCTGGGGAGCGCAGTGGCACAGATTGTTTCACGAAGCTGAGATGAATTTTAACGAAAATTTCCACGGACCAGTTTTACCTGCTCCTCTGAAAAATGGACGCTGGGCCCTTAGGGCCACTCTTCAAAGGAGGCGGGGAGGTGGTTGACGGCGCTCCTGAAGAAAATCAAACCCGGACATGGAAGATGTGTCTTCGCACAGTCTCAAGTGCACAGTTCTTTCGTGGATGGGCAAAAATGGTGCAAGTGAACCCCATCGCCTTGTTTTAGGCCAGCAAAGCTCAGGACGCGCATCAGTGGAGTTCTACAGCCGCGACATGTTGGCGGCCCAGTACGAACATTGGAAGAGACGCTTCGCCACATCAGGGTAGGAGCCCTACAGTCAGACATGACTAGGTCCGGGCTCCTCAGGGCTGCCACAAAGCCAGATTGCCGAGATGAGTTGAAACAATCTCTCCTTCAAAACCTCAAGATGAACGTTCATCATCTTCATCGTCTTCCAGAAGCTCGAGCTCTGATGAAGACAGCTCAAGCAGTGAGAGTGGGCGCATCATTGGTCGAAACTTTCTCAACATCCTCGGCATGAGAAACGTGGGGCGATGGCACTATGTATCAACGCAAAACAAGCAAGATCGTGCACTTAGAAGCAGATGCAGAAACTCGACAATTCCAATGCGGAATAGTAGCGTCAGAAGAACATGAGCACATCCAGAAGACCGCCTTCCTTGATGCCAGAAAATGCAAGCGCTGCCAACGCGCAGTAGGTGAAGCGTGATCAGGTCTGCAGGGAAAAAGACTTGTTCCTTTGCAATCAATTTGAAAATTCATTCTGCCAGAGTCAACACTTGAGTGAGTGATCATCTTGTGAATCGTGCCGTGACTTCGCGTCAACTCATGATTTTGTAGTAAGTCAGCATGAACCTATGCTTGCAATACGCCAAATAGTTTACAGTAGCCCATAACACATGCTGTCCAATAAGTTTATATGTTCATTTCCATCCTTTTAACTCATACCTGAGTCACCATGGCGGATGCACCAAGAGAAGCGTCCTCTCTGGCGTACTCTCTGGATGCCTTGAGAGCCAGGGCCAAGAAGGCCGGGTTGAGCACAGAAGAGACAGAAGCCATTGTCGACGCCTTTGCCATATCTCCCCAGGCACATCGCCTTCAGACGATGTAGTCAGAGACTTCTATGGCACCCGAGTCCCTGTGAACATGGCCGCAATCACTTCAACCAAGCTTTTGGTGTTCGAGGCGCATACATTGGTGGTTGCCAATATCAAGTCTGAGATCAGCAAGAAAGATGAGCCTACTCATCATGTACTCCCTCCAGCAGAACGAGACCGAAGAATCCAAGAGCAACAAGTGCGCCTGAAAGGTGTCAGATTCAAAGGAGACGAAGAGAATGCCCACTCAAATTACGACTTGGCCTTCTCCATGCTTGAGCGTGATACTCTCCTTTACATTCACCCAGAAAAGTTTGTCACCCGCAGGCATCAATACAAGGAGCCAGGCAAAGAAATTGTTCTTGACCACAGCGCTTTGACCGTGCGAGCGACCTCACCTGCTCCACTCGCACAGAGTTAGAATTGTTTCAAGCAATGCGAAGAAGAGCGCTCACCTTTGATTTGGTCGGATTGTGCAAGTTTGAGATCATGAACGCTTACCAAAGCGAACTCCTTCAGCACCTCCAAGAAGATCCTCCACCTGGGTATCATGCCACGACCTTGACGCAAATCCTGCGTGCTGACCGTGCAGCTTTTCTACGCATTGCTGAACATATCAGCTCACTGAAACGAGATGGAGGAGGTGATCTCCCGCACCTGCCACAGATCTTGGCGAAGCCAAATATAAGCTTCCACTTATTACCTCTGCTTCTGCTCCAAACCACAAGAATGCTCAGCCCAAAGCACCGCCTGCCAACAAACGCAAGTTTGAAGGGGAAGACTCACCCTCGAACAAGACAGTGCGCACAGCCTCCAAGGGAAAGGCAAAGGCAAGGGTAAGACCAAGCGCAAGGGCAGAGGCCCTAATGTTCCAAAAGATTTGATTGGAAAAGCTCTCCAGTCCCCGTCTGGAGAGCGTATCTGCTGGCCCTTCAACCTTGCCACTGGCTGCAAAGATGCCCCGGCGGCAAGTGTTCCAGAGGTTTACATATTTGCGCTAAACTTCACTGTGCCAAGCCTCATAGCTTGACACAGCACTCGTGACAGATATCAGTGCAACCACAGATCCGACACCACTGCCAGCATCATTTCTCCAGCTTGTACAAAACAAATGTAATGGCATAGATGCTAATAGCCTCTTTTGTGTTGAGATCTTCGCTGGCGCCGATTCAGACACTAGTTTGGAGTCGATCACGCAGTCCACTCGAAGCTTGCCGGACCCGTGATCACCCTGGACCTACTCAACGAGGCCTCCTTAATTCAACTACCTTGCCTCCTTAATGCGCATTTTGCGCCACCATGCGGACCGCTTCCCGCGCCAGATTCATCAAGAGGCGCCACCGATACAACCCACCAATTTTGAGGACAGATTCCTACCCAAATGGATTTCTGCGAAAATCCAACAGGAACTTACAACCACTAGCCGCGCTTGCGCTGTTCACGCTTGGGCCCTAACGCTTCGCGTCGCGTGCGCAAACCCTGGGGTCGGCCGCCACCGCGTCGAGCGTATAAAAAGCAAAAACACCCAAACAACGGCTTCACTGCAAGCACAGGTTTCTTTCACACAAACGGAAAGTCATAAAGTTGTTTCAGCTATCTTAGCTGCTGTGCACATGCATATGTTCTCCACATCCTTGGGTCAGTCCGTCTGCGGGGACATGCAAAAAGTATGCAGCTTGCCAGAAAACACCATCCACATTCACAACTGCGGTCATGCAGTCCACTTTCCAAAACCATAACTTCCAAGTCCAAAAGGTTGAATGAATTCTATGTGAATTCNACAACTGCGGTCATGCAGTCCACTTTCCAAAACCATAACTTCCAAGTCCAAAAGGTTGAATGAATTCTATGTGAATTCATTCACAAACGTTGTTGTCCACTTCCACCGTCTCATTTGCAAAAACATTTCCACATCTTCTCCAAACCATGCAGCAACATCCAGAAAGCAAAACGACGTGGTTGAGGAAAACCAAATTTGAAAAATGCAGGTTTTCGGAAAACGTTGTTTTGTCCAATTCATATCTCAACCGTTGTTGACAACATGCACAAACTCAACCTCGCATAAACGCATCATCTGCAAAAAGTCCAAAATCCACACATCTGTATCCAAAACCGTATGCAACCACATCATTCTGCATCATTTCCAGAGTCCTGAAAGAATAAACCAAAATCCAGCATCCGGAGCATAGCATATGCAGTGTAACCCAAATCGTGGCATCATAGTGGATACTTCCATACCCCCTTTTGCCGCGATTTTCCATGCAGACCGTTGACAAAGTCNGAGCATAGCATATGCAGTGTAACCCAAATCGTGGCATCATAGTGGATACTTCCATACCCCCTTTTGCCGCGATTTTCCATGCAGACCGTTGACAAAGTCCAGGATGTAGAATATGTATATTGTCCAGTCATCCGGAAGACATGCACTCGAAGTCACAAATTCCAGATGTCACCAAATACCTGTGTACATGAATTAAGTTGTAAAAACCGTGGCCTCATACTGTCTCTCATGCAGTTGTCCACTTCCAGCTCATTGCAAAACCGTTGAATTGCATTCCAGCATCATCCATAAGATTTAAATCCAGCACTGCAGTCCAANGCAGTTGTCCACTTCCAGCTCATTGCAAAACCGTTGAATTGCATTCCAGCATCATCCATAAGATTTAAATCCAGCACTGCAGTCCAACCATCCATGCAATGTAGAAAACACTGTGGCCCAACATGCATTTATCACAAGCCAGAGTCATGCAACCAATCATCCACCAACTCAGCTCATTGCCCTTCAGGATCGGCAAATTCCCTTCTGTAGGATTTGCCAGCGTCGAGGAAAGCATCCATGCGCNTCATGCAACCAATCATCCACCAACTCAGCTCATTGCCCTTCAGGATCGGCAAATTCCCTTCTGTAGGATTTGCCAGCGTCGAGGAAAGCATCCATGCGCGCATGCAAGCACCAAGCTGCAAGGTCAGGTGCCTGTGAGCGCGGGCAAGCGGTCACCATCTTTCGATACTTCCCTATGAGCTTTTTGGCATGCTTGGCAGCATCAGGGTCCCGGTGGAAGACCATCTTCGTGAATTCAAGGAATGTGATCTTCTGGGCTCGGTACTTCGGCATTGTTATGATGGTGCGGCTCCACTGTTCGGTGGAATGAACCCATGCAGGCTTTGGGATCGCCAAGTCCACCTTGTCTAGATCCACAAGCACATCAGAGTCCTCCCAACTGACCAGCTGGATAGTTTGGAAACCACGGAGGGGAGTCTTCGGTCTCAGAGACCACAGAAAATTCCTCCCACTCATCCAACAGATCGGCCCTGTCAACACCATCCATGCGCCTCTTCGAAGCATCCGTCATTGCCGCAGGNGGTCTCAGAGACCACAGAAAATTCCTCCCACTCATCCAACAGATCGGCCCTGTCAACACCATCCATGCGCCTCTTCGAAGCATCCGTCATTGCCGCAGGCTCTGAATTCCCAGCTGTGGATGTCCCTGAATTCGGCGAGACCTCAACGATGTCTGGCTCCTCAGCAATTCTTGCCACTTTCCCTGCCACCTTAGCTTTTGCTTTCACCTTTGGATCTACTGGCAGCTGTAAATTCTCCTGCACACGCTGCAATTTCTCTGAGCCCATAGCCGCCGCAGAAGCCTTTGGAAGGTGTTGTTCACCAGCACTTGCACTGGAGGATCCACGTGCCTTTGGGAAACCGGCTGAATTCNTTCTCTGAGCCCATAGCCGCCGCAGAAGCCTTTGGAAGGTGTTGTTCACCAGCACTTGCACTGGAGGATCCACGTGCCTTTGGGAAACCGGCTGAATTCTGTTGTGCAGCGGCACGCTGTGCAGCCAATTGTGCGGCCCTTGCTGCAGCCTCAGCGGCTTCTCGGCTCTGCTGTTGCACCTTTCCATATAGCTTCAAGACCGGCTTCTGACCATATCGAATTGCATTGGGATTGAGTTCCAATGGACCATCCTCAGCATGCCACGGGTCATCCTTAGGATCATAGTTTGAAGTCACCCACAAAGGTGGCACTGCTGGGGCAGATTTCCATGGTCCAGTTGCAGGAGCAGCACTGCCTCTAAATTCTGCCTCTTGGCGCTTGAATTCTTCTGGGTAAAAAGCACCAGGCGGCGGTTAAAAAACATCTGGAGTTGCAGGCACAAACTTGGAGGGAGTAACACTGGGGCCAGGTGGAACGTCAGCATGCCCAGCCGCGGACTGTGCGGCACCGCTCATCTGCGAATTCTGTCCGTCCGATTCATTCGAATTCACATCTGGTGGCCATTCCCTGTTCATGGGAGCGTTCTTCTTTTCCTTCCTATGCACAGTCNTCATCTGCGAATTCTGTCCGTCCGATTCATTCGAATTCACATCTGGTGGCCATTCCCTGTTCATGGGAGCGTTCTTCTTTTCCTTCCTATGCACAGTCATAAGCTCATTCAGCTTTCCGGCATTGTCCACCTTCCTCATCAATTCCCTCAGCTTGTCCCATTCACCCAAGGTCAAATCGGTTCCCAGCAAAGGGTCCTCAGGATTATAAGGTCCTGGCGCTGGATATCCTGATCCAGATCCTGACCCGGAACCAGTTGACCATCGCGACATGGCNTTTCACACACAACCCAAGAGACCTGAACATGCAGTGAGACCTCAGGGGAGTTGAAATCCGCTTGACTAAGGCGTGTGAATTCTGACAGTGGTACCTTAGCTCCTTAGTTGGTCATGCCGTGCACTGCCAGTCGCTCTCTTTGAACAAAAACATGCAAAACACAAAATGAAGTTCACTTCCAGTCCCAAGATGTCCTCAAGTCCACATGCAACTGCAAAAACAAAAGTCTGAACCTTCACGGTGTTTCACATCACTGCAGTGTTCCACATGTCTGCAACTCGATTGACATCCAAAAAAAATCACAAGACTGACATCACATCAACTGCCGTCTCTGTTTGGTGTTTCGTCTATGCAGTTTCGGCCAGCAAATCACTTGCAAACGAAAACTGGTTGAAATAACATGCAAGTTTGAAATAAGCACATGCAGGTTTGGAAAATAAACGTTGTTTCAAAACCTACCATGTAAAACGAAACGTCCGGTGCCCCCTTTCAAACTGTTCTCAAAGAAGCACCTACCACAGTCAGCCTGCCACAAACTCATCCGTTTTCTTTGAAAACATGCACGTGCAGCAAACCGACAAAAAACAAATTCATGCAGCCATGCTCACTCAGCTATCGTGACCTACGGGTTCTTTCTGGTATTTCTCACAGCGGCCAAAATGGCTTTTGCCAGTTCTTTGTTATATGCACCCGTCTTTGTCCAATTGACTTCTTGCATCCCAGCATGGCGGTCACAATTNATTTCTCACAGCGGCCAAAATGGCTTTTGCCAGTTCTTTGTTATATGCACCCGTCTTTGTCCAATTGACTTCTTGCATCCCAGCATGGCGGTCACAATTGCATGAACCAAACTTGCGCGTCAAAACATTGCAAAACCCGGCCGATGCACTGCAAAACATCAAACATTTTCCTATCGGTAGACCGGAGTCTGCTTTCAACCCAGTCTGACACAAAAACACCTCGGCAGTATGTTTCAAACCACATTTGTCCAAAACCAAATTTGTTTCATCACGTTTCCAAATGTTGTTGTTCCTTGGCAACTCAAACGACCTAGAATTCCCAAGCATCAAATNTCAAACCACATTTGTCCAAAACCAAATTTGTTTCATCACGTTTCCAAATGTTGTTGTTCCTTGGCAACTCAAACGACCTAGAATTCCCAAGCATCAAATACTTGGCCACCATGATTGGCTTCCATGCACGATCTGCTTCAGATTCCTTGCCTTCGGAGAAATTCTTCAGTGGAGAACCGGAGCTACATGGAGTGGAGGCATGCACATGCACCCACTTGTATCCCAGCTCTTGTTGAACCTTGACAAAATCCTTCACCTTGCTGAACATTTCGGGCATCTCCATCCTTTTGACGATACCTACATACGGGATCCTTGCAACATGGCATGCTTTCCTCAATTCTGAGTCGGTCCCGCAACAAACCTCAACAAAGGCGATGTCTTGTTTCTTACCCACCATATCATTCACCAAAAGCACATCTCGAATCTGTTGCAAATCCATCCTAGGAACCTCAGGCCTTTCAAATCCTAAACTTGTCCTATGCCTCTGANGAATCTGTTGCAAATCCATCCTAGGAACCTCAGGCCTTTCAAATCCTAAACTTGTCCTATGCCTCTGAAAATCCTTGGTCGGCAAACACTTGGTGAACAGATCAGCCACATTCTGAATTCCTGCACGATGTTCTATCAACAACTCCTCGTTTGCAATCTTCATCTTCATCCATGACATCCTAATTTCGACATGTCTACTTCGCTTCGGGATGTCTTGCCCTACAAGCAATTGCAAAGCAGATGAACTATCCGATTCCAACAAGATCTTTGGGATATCCTTGACTCTCATCTCCCCCAAACCTGTGTAGACCCTGTGACAGAATGTGCTAAACGCCACAGACTCCTGAGCAACCATTTGCAAAGCATATAGCTCGGCCTCGCAGGAAGAGAGAGAAACGGATTGTTGCTGTCTCGCCAAAGATCGAACTAGAGCACCTTCGCAAAACACAACACCACCACTGATCCCCTTGCGCTGGTTGAAGCGGTATGGGGCGAAGGAGGCGTCCGAAAACGAGTGCAAGACACAATGCCTCGCTGCTCCAGTCATCAGATGTTCATATTCAGGAGATGGAAGACGCAAACAAGTAGCGACGTCATCATACAAGAACCTCAAGAGAGCACGGATGGCAGATTCTGTTCCTTGGTTTGGCTTGGCCTGCTGACTTCCGATCAGACTCAGATACAACTTGAGATCGTGCCGGCTTTGCGCCATCCATAGAAGTTTTCCAAGAGCACGCCGAAACCTTGAATAGGCAGAGGCACTCAGCTCCTTCTGGGCATTCTTGTCCTCCATCGCCTTGTCCAAGATCCCAGCCACATCCGGCACGGTTGCACAGCCCAATTCAAGGAAGGTCGTGTCCAAAAACTTCGGATCGACACCCATCGTAATGGAGTTGTCCTCAGTTACTCTGCAAATCACCCTACCAATGAAAGTCAAACTCCCTCCACCTTCTGACGCCTGTCCAATCGCCCTTTCAACCAAATTCTCAGCCTTACTGGATTGACAGCATAAGAGGAGGTCGTCGACATAAGCAACTAGTAGAGCTGTTTCACCACCAACCTTACCTTGATAATGCATGGCTCAATCTCATCTGACAGAAGTCCAATGGATTTGATACTATCACTCAACAAGTTCAACCAGTGGAGTGGCACATCTCTCAAACCATTCAAAGCCTTATACAGCCACAAGTAAGCTTGCGAACCATCAGGAAGAGACACAGAGAGCGGGAGTTTCAACACAATCACCAAACCAAAGGGGAGAGGAGAGTGCATAAAGGCANCCACAAGTAAGCTTGCGAACCATCAGGAAGAGACACAGAGAGCGGGAGTTTCAACACAATCACCAAACCAAAGGGGAGAGGAGAGTGCATAAAGGCATGTGAAACATCAAGTCCTTTCAACCGGAGTCCTCGTTGTGCAGCCAGAGCTAGAACTTGGTGTTGGACTGCTGATCCCCAACTTGCGGGCGGAGGTACCCTTGTTCAAGTCTTTGGCCACAATGCGGACTCTCACACGCTCTTCACTCTTGTATGCTGAAACCCACCTACTTGCAATTACACGCATGTTAGGATTCNCACAATGCGGACTCTCACACGCTCTTCACTCTTGTATGCTGAAACCCACCTACTTGCAATTACACGCATGTTAGGATTCTTTGCTTTCAATGCATCCAACTCAGCTTGACCAATCACCTTACCAGCACCGCATTTCTGAAGGTTAGCAATTTCTTCTTTCATTCCTTCAAAACCAAGATCCGCATCCAACTGCATGAGCTATCATCGATAACTTCATCTGGCTTCCACAACAAGATGTCAGAACCACCCAGTTTCAACTTGGCACAAGTGTGTTTCTTATCTTGTGTGAACTTGATCGAATTCAACTCAGCATCATACAAGTCCGGTCCGGTCACANACCCAGTTTCAACTTGGCACAAGTGTGTTTCTTATCTTGTGTGAACTTGATCGAATTCAACTCAGCATCATACAAGTCCGGTCCGGTCACAGCGGTCCTCTCAATCAACCATTCAACTGGTCCAAGCGAATCACATGCATTGTCAGCCAAAAACAAATCTAAGGTCATAGGTCGCCCGGAGGCACGCTCCTCATTCATCTCAGACTCAAGATCTTCCACACTCTGGTCAGCCTCACGTTTCACACCTTGTTCCTCAACACCTAAACCTGCCACATGCATCTCAACCTCACCCGAACCTACGCCAGCCGGAGCCGAGGCTTCTTCAACCTCCATATCCTCAAACTGTACACTCATCCTTGGCCTGGTCTCGGGAACACCTTCTGGTACCTCATGCACAACATGCTCTGCCTCAAAAGCAGCACGCTTCCTATTACATTCTGCGTTATGTCTGATACCTGGTGCAATCATCCCTGAATCACAGGCTGGACATCTTGGTGTCTTTGGGAAGATACGGAAGCCTGGACTTGCCACTGTAGTCTCAGATGCGGGAGAATTCGGAGAAGGTGAAGGGGTCGGAGATACCTTTGGAGCAGCTTTTGGAGATGACTTCGGAGCAGCTTTAGGAGCTGTAGGCATAGCTTTCGCAGGAATTGGTCTCAGGGGTCTCCGATCATCTGGTTCCATGCAATTGGCGTGATGGGCCAAATTCCTCGCAAACAAACCCGTGCAAGACAAGTTCACCGTCAATCTTTAAAGCACCATGCACTACTGGTCCCGTCTCCAAACCCGAATGCACAAAACTTGCTTCACTACTTCTTGTTTCATAGGGATAGGGCTCTCATACTGTCCGGCAATTCGGCTAAAACACTTTGACCAAACATCCCAAACGTCAAACGCCTCTGAGTGGAATGTTCCAAAAGAGAAAAATCAGCACCAAAATCTTGAAGGTTCCTTCAGTCTCTTCATCCACAATTTCAACTTGAGTGGTGATGAAACCAAAATCCGCTTGCACTTCAATCTCTATAGTTCTTTCTTAGCATCTTTAACACTGAAAGTGACTGATTCCGCCCACCAAACACTTGAGTTGAGCCTGTTCATGGAGGGGTATCTGCCCAAACGATCATTGACATCACTGAAACTCTCTACACATTTCACACATGCAGAACCATCGACATCCACGCGACCATTTGCGATACGAAAAACGGTCACATCCACCTTTGTTGATCCATGCACCATATGTATCTTGAGATGCAGTTGCCATAACAGTTGCAGCTGCGCCGGAATCCAGAAGCCACGTACTGACAGTCACTGGCCAACAGCAAGGATCCAGCACAGGAGTGAAATTGCGCAACTGGTGCACATGAGAAACGGTGTCTTCGAAATTTAAAAACGTCGGTGTTGCAATCTTTGAAGATGAATTCGTCCGAGCAAAATTCAACATGGCGTGGCAATTTCACTCCCATCGGCCTGATGTTGGGCGAGTAAAGCTTCATCTACAAACTCTTGGGGCGTTGTGTGCATGCCAATTGACATGTGGTCTGCATTCGCGATTTTCCCCAAGCTGGGAATGCTTAAAATACGAGCCAAAAGGGGTAAAGGCTGGGAGGCATGCCAGGTACAGGTCAATGCGGTGGAAATCTAGGTCAAGGCCAAGGTCAGGTAGAACAAGAGCAAACTGGAGGTTGCAGGGGACCGACTGTTGGAGGTGTGACGCCGCAAAGCCAAAGATTCAACAGATTGATGGGTGAACTGGTTTTGGGTGACAAGGTCGAGATCTAATACATGTGCCAGGATCAGAGAGGAATTCGCAGGTGATGTTTTCCAAGTCTGAGAAGTGGCTTGGAACGCCACCAGTGCCTGACATGAATTAGTAAACCTCCACTCATTGATTTTTTTTTGGATTTCAGACTGGTGTGTTTTTACCTGAAGCTGCATTTGCGGAAGTTGAGCTGGTTTCAATGCCAGAGTCGTTTTTTGGAAGTTTCAGTTGCAGGGTTGCAGTGCATGGAGAACAATAGGATGTTTTGCACGTGTGTCAACTGCACTGAATGTGCCAGGAATTTGGACGAACCTTGGAAGCAGCAAACAGTCATGGAACAACATTTTCCTTGTTTGGAACCTTTTTCATTTTTGTATGCGTCTGACTTTTATGAGGAACCAGAGATTTTGTCGGATTGCGCATCTGAAGCACGCTAGCACAAGGCCTGTGTCTTGTCAGTTGAAAGAAACATCAAAGAAACCAAAATTGAAATAACTAACGCCCGGCTCTCAGTACAGGTCTGCAAGGAAGTAGTGTCGATAGCCACCTGTAGCACCCAGAAATTCAGAGTACCCTGAGTCAATTGAGTCAATATGAGGATTGCGCATCTGAAGCTTCATTTGTCATGACGAAGTGGGCACGTTAGGTGATGAGTATGACTGCAGCTCCTGGAGAAGAGATAGAGGAACCAACTGTCAGCTTTAGAATTTGGATTTTGGCTGGCTGCATGACTCTGCATGCTCAGAATTCGAATTTGCTGTGTGGATTGCTTGAACCAGGGTGCTTTAAACCACAAACTGCACAACACGGCAGCAACAGCACCGCATCAACTGCATGAAACTCCTTTTGCTTGTTCGGGATAAACTCTGCAGAGGAAGTTGGCAAGTGCAGGTCCAAATTTTTGGGAGGTGCAGTGCATACTGGGAGGTTGGGTCGGGTGGGGTGGGTTGGGGTTGGGGTTCAACCCTAACCCACAACTATAGGGGTCTCAGGCGGGGGGGGGGTGGGGGGGAACCCAGCAACTCAGCAACTAGTTAGCAACTAGTTGTAACTAATTCCGGAACTAGTTAGCAACTAGTTANACTCTCCAACTAGTTGCAACTAGTTACAACTAACTCTCTAACCCTGGGCCCGGGGCCAGGGTTACAACTAGTTACAACTAACTCTCTAACCCTGGGCCACAACCAACTCTCTAATTCTGGGCGCGAGGCCAGGGTTACAACTAGTTACAACTAACTCTCCAACTCTGGGTCCGGTAGGGTTACAACTAGTTACAACTAACTCTCCAACTCTGGGCCTGGAGGGTTACAACTAGTTACAACTAATTCTGCAACTCGTTGAGAACTAGTTACAACGAACTCTGCAACTAGTTTGTAACTAGTTGCAACTGATTCTCGAACTAGTTGCAAAAAAGTTGTAATTAGTTGCCAACTAGNAATTGCCAATAGTTAGTTGTAACTAGTTGTAACTATTGCTCAACTAGTTACAACTAGTTTAACTAGAACTCTAACTAAGGCATTTTGTATTACTTGGCATACTGGTGAACTCCAACACGTTAAAGATGATTTGAAAACCAGCCTATCTTGGCTTCAAAGACTTTTGCTTTTCAAGTACCTCATGGAGGAATCGCATGCCTGACACCAATTTGTTCGATTCGATCTGACTGGCACCTGCCTGATTCGAAATCTTCAGAAAGTTCAAGCCTGCACACCTTCCCACCGCAGCTCTCAGCGAGTTGCTCGGAAAGCGAGGAGGCCCTGCTCCTCAGTGTGAAAGGATCAGGCGATGCTGAGTTGGACAAAGGAGTCTACGAAGCAACACATTCCTTCTTGGTTCTTTCGAGAAGATGCCTGACGGAGCGAGGGTGTCGTTTTTACTCCAAGCAGTGGTCACGCTGAAGTCTATCAGTAAAGAGTTTTACCGTTCGGAGCAATTGCATCCATGACCGCGTTCCTCCGTTGTTGACTTTCGATATGGCACACAGGAAGTGCCTTCTTGCGCCTCACCTGGAGCGCTTATTTTGATGATTTCTTAAGTTTAAGTGAGCAGTGTTTGGCCAGGCATACGGATACATGCATTTCCTTATTCTTTCAGCTCCTGGGCTGGAAACTGTCAGGGGACAAGCTAGTCCCTTATTCTGTTTGTTGCAAAGTGCTTGGGGTTGAACTAGATTTCTCCAAGCCTCCATCCGGGATTGCAGTCACCAACACGGCGTCCCGCTGCGAAGAGTTGTGTTCAACCCTGCAAGATATTCTGAGTGATGCGGCCGGTTGCAATTTGCTGCCAACAGCCTATTTGCGAGAAGATTCAAAAATTGTTTACGAGAACTCAATCAACACATCAATCGAGGTTTCCAGACAACAACTCCTGAACTCCGTGCAGCCCTAACAACTGAAGCGCCTGCTTGAAATCAATCAGCCTCGAATTGTGGAAATCAGACATTTCGAATGGGTGCACCTTTATGTTGACGCCTCCTATGGACCAGACAGTCGGTCTGCATTCGTGGTGTATTGTTCGACAGTCAAGGGAAGTGTTTGGATTATTTCAGCGAAGAAGTTTCGCCTGAGCTGATCAAATCATTACGAAGAGACGACCAGAAGACTGTCATTTTTGAACTTGAAGGTTTGGCTATTGCCGCTGGTTTGAGTTTGTTCAAATGTCATTTGGCTGGACGACGCATTGTGGTCTTTACAGACAATCAAGCAGTGCAGTCGTGGAGGTTGGGTCGGCTGGGGTGGGTTAGGGTTAGGGTTCAACCCTAACCCTGAACTATGGGGGTCTCGGGGAGGGGGGG
>BGPT01001015.1:62210-77824 GCA_003297045.1 Symbiodinium sp. clade C Y103
ACATAGGCCCAACATAGAGCCAACATGGGACCAACATACTCCCAACATACGCCCTACAAAGGCCCAACATAGCACATATGGATACATATGGTTTTCTTACGCTTTATTCATTGGAACTCCGAAGCTAACACTCCGGTGCGGGCGGTTGTCGTCGCGAAGCGACCAGAATAAACGGCAGGCCCAACTATCGCCCTCAAATCTGCTTGTCAGTCACCTTACTACCGTGATGTCATCTAAGTTCAACCAATTGATTGGCTCGCTTCACTGGTTCATTGCTCAAGACTGTGGATGGTATGTGCAAGGCGTCCGCAACTTTGAAGCGGCCAATCATTGTTTGATCAAAATTTGATCCATAGCCGATTGTCGTACCACGCAAGCCACGGGCCACACTGACAGCGATCTCCTCAAAGGCACTGCGCTGGGTCAACTCCACGTTCCCCTCGTTTCCTGGCTGGGGAGATGCGCTGATGTAGGGCCCTTGGGTTTGGTACTCGAAACTGACTTTGCAGGTTCGCTGGTTAATGAAGCAGCAAATCATCAAATGTGGGGTGCAGCTTTTGAATAGGCGTTTTGTTTGAATAATTTCTTGTGGATGATCAAAGCTTCTAGTTGCTACCTTGTTGGCAAAGGAGCAAAGGAACTCCACCCTGCGCTAGTTTTGGGAAAGTTGCGCCTTCCAACTCTTCGTCAATCTCTTCAGCTGGAGGCTCCTTGCACGCTTTGACCCAACGAAGGGGGCGAAGATTTATGGGGCTTTCCCTGGGCGCACTTGATAGGATGTGGCCTTGCTAGAATGAACATTGGCCACCTGTGAAGACATTTGATTCTCTGTCAAGGATGCTTTGAAGGACTATGTGCGCACAACAATTTTTATGACTATGGCTGGCAATCAATGACCGAAGTGCCAAAACTATCTATGCACCACTTACAATTACAGTAACATGGGGGAGGCACCGGCGATCAAATCTGCGCGTCACATCACATGGCAGGCAACAAATGACAGGCAAAGCTTCTGTCCTTGCGGGAGCGATTTTGCGACCCTGGGCGTATCGTCACCTGCGCACTGGCCCAAGGGCTTAAAAAATAGTAAATCCAAAAACATCCACAAACTGCACGTATTTTACTGTAAATATTCTAAGCTGTCAGGGATTTCTTAACCGTTTCCTTGTCGTTTTCTCGTCTCTTTCTTCTTCATGGTCCGTCTCTACCTCTCTCCACTCATGCTCCTTACCCAACATTGTGTAACCTTTTTCTTCCGAACTGATCCTCTAGCTTCGAGCTAGCAAATTTGAACGCCCGCCTCCTCAGCCTCTTCCAAAGCAGCCTGTGTCATGCTTCCGCCATTCCTGCAAGACGTCTGCAGTGTTCGATGCTGAAATGGCCCCAGGAGCTCCATATCGTGTACTGATGAGACCATTTTTGTTGACAGATCCAATGAAAGATCAAGCTGCGCTGTTGATTGTTCGCCTCAAACTGAAACGTATTTCTGGTTGGTGTTTGCATCCTATCGTTAAAATGCCAATTGCTGACAATCCATCATCCCAAGTGCAAAGGTAGAAGAAAGAAAGTGATTGACATTAGAAACCAGCAGCCAAGTGTGTACTTACGATATCCCCTCCTTCCCATAAACCCATACGATATGCACTTGGTAAGCTGGGCTGGATCTCCTCTGCAGCAAGCGTTTGATGGGCGAGTTGTCCATGCTCAACAACTGCCTTGGCCATGTGGGCTTAGGCGAACGGCCTACACCACCTGCTTTGGTCAGAGCCGCCTCCATGGACCATTGGGCACCCCCACTGCACCGACGGAACGTTGCGACTGGCGACGACATGCATCGGTGGACCAGCAAAATCGGGTGAGAGTTTGCCTAGTTTCGGAAAGGCCACCCAATACGATGATGAACGACCGCTTGGGAGGAATTTCAACAATGCACTGTTGGCATTCAATCTACCCCATAACCTGTCAGCATTTATACGAACCTAGCACGTCTCCAGTGACAAGCATTGATCCAATGGACTTTCACCATTTTTCACCAACAGAGTTATCATATTTTGCGTCGTTGATGGTATGCCTGGGCCGGGCGGCAGCCATCACCACATCAGGCAGTTCGGCCACTTCAGCCTTCAGCCGCTCCTGGTGAAAGGCGTTTCTTCAGCAAATGGTCAATTTTTACGCTTGACACATGGATATTGATATTTATATGAAAAGCAAATGGATACAAATGGATATGAATATAAATCATGGATACATACATCATGCCAATTTGCGGATTAAAAAATATAGATATGATATCTCCTGCAACGTGGGAGGATTCATTCTTTTGGGGATAACTGATTTTGAGCTGTCGAAGCACACATGCTCTCTCAAAGGCAAAAGGCTTGATCCATGACAGGAAGACACTGGGAATGAAAAACCCACGTTCCTCCTCTCACTTGAACAAACCTTGCTCGTAGAAGTTTTCTTGGTGTATGCACCACCTCAACTTGTTCATCACTGTCGGTAGGAAAGAAGCAAACCAAAGACACCAACAAGCAAAATTTCCTACCCGTTTCCACGACATTTCACAAAGAAATACAAAGAATAGATCGCCTACCCAAGACACCGGTTTTCACATCCCACAGTCCTCATCCTCACTGGCACGATGCCCGTCACCTGATGCCCGCAGAGGTGAGCCGAATCAAACAATGCCGGACAGGCCGGACATTCAAAGCTTCACATGGGCAAAAGAGTGCATTTGGACACCTTGGACTTGGACACCTAAGCAACCCTTAGTTGCAGCTTCTAAAGATTCTAAACCTAAAGGGAGTTGGAAGAAAGCGGAAAATCTCCGAGTTCAAGCATTTGGTATGGAAACAAGACGTCAAATATTCAGCTAGGGCTCAAAACCCTAGCGCCCACAGCCAACTATGGAAAAACAAAACTGTGAGATGCTGACCTGCGCCATCTTCTTTGCAGATTTCATTTTTGATCCCCAGCCCGGCCCAGCCCAGAATTTCATATTTTGATCTTCCCATCCCTGAGCATCCCGGCCCTTGGAAAGGGTCCTGCAAAGTGAACAAAAACCAACTGGAACGACATCGTTTAGGTGGCTGGAAACGAAGGCCATCATTTTAGAGGATGGTGAAACGGATCAATAAATCTTTGATAGCTAGAAATGGAAACTCGACTTGGTGGAGAAACCACTAGCACGATCCCATCACCTGTCCAAAAAAAAAGCTAAGCCCTTACACTGCCTGCCCGGTTGCACCGGTTGCAAGGACTTCTCACAGCAGGCCTGATCTCCGTTTTTGCCTTGGGCGCCTGGCACCAGAGGGATACGAAACCGCTGTACCAAGTAGTTATAGCAGTATATAATGTTGCTAATACATGTGTATAATATATTAATAGATATATCTAGTACATATCTCAAACTGTGTTGGGTCGCCTATACTAACGCGGGGTGTATCGTGTAAGCAGCAACGTATGGCGAATCTTTTGACGGCTCAAGGCTAGTTCCGCCATCAACACCTGCAGCTTCAGCCGGGGTCCCGACCACCAATACCGTCTTTGACTCCTGGTATCGGCAACACAACACGGGGATCAACCTCTACATGTTGGGGTGTGGCATGATGCAAAGGTCTTGGCTGTAACCGAAATCTTTCAAATCACCCCTCTTCCACAGTATGGGACAGATCACATAATGAGATGTTGCCTCAATCAGAAGTCACGAAGTTGAAGCATTTCATGAACCGCAGCGGGCTCGAAACAGGACATATGCTTTCAATAGCCCAACAGGTATGGAAGTTCAGCACTCCTATCTTGATCTGGCCAGTCGTTGACAAACCCTCCCCTTTTCCCAAGATATTCCCAAGCAGCCTCACGCCGGGCATTGGCTCGGGGGTCCAATCGAACCTGACTTTTGCAACAAAAAGAATGCTGTGATGATTTTGCCAATTTTGCCCAAGAGTGTCCAGATGCAACTGGGTCCGTAGCAAATCAATAACTCCCCTGTGTCTGGGTGGAGACCCCTGTCAAACTTTGTCGCCACTTGCAGTGCTGGGGATCTCAACATCTTCCATGTCTCCGTTTCTCCCGACCCTCACGGGTAGATTTTTGTGTTGATGATCCCTCTAGGACCCTGATTGTGTTGATGAAATGTATCCCTTTCTGTACGGGTGTGTTGAAATGGAGCATACCCTCCAAATGATCATATTCAATGGGGATAATAAGAAGAATCCATTGGAATTGTGGGCTTTCCCCGAAATTTTCAAACAAACCCATATACGAAGGTTTCCTAAAAAAGGGGTACCCCCAAATCATCCATTTTAATAAGATTTGTCCATTATAAGCCATCCATTTCACGATAAAAACTTCATCTCACCACGAGCACAGCGGATTCCCTGCCGGAGCGCTCGTGTGCGCGGTGGCTGATGCTTGGGGATCTGAGGTGTGGCCTGGGCGGAACAGCAACGATGGGGAACGATTGGATTTACCAATGCACATGTGTATAAAAGAATGTGCATACATGTGCATACAGCTGCATACATATTTAAAAAGCGACAACAATCAAAGATAAGGTTAGATCAAATCAGATCAAATCTGATCAAATCAAACTAGATAGAGACATACATGATCATACATGTATTAAATTCATTTATGTAAATATACATATACATGCACATGCGTATCTCTATGACACTCATAATGTATATGTATATACATATGTACATATCATATTAAATGCACATATCTCCATATACACACACACGATCTTGTGCAGATATGAGTGTATAATGAATGCATGCAAGTACATATTTATATACGGGATACAAATACTTAATTTTTGCATATCAATGAAACATCAGGTAATCTTCTCCGACAATCGTGGAGATACCATAGTGATTGTCAGTTGGGATCATTACTCGGGTTAAGGACAGGAACAAATACACTTTAAACCCCTAACCAGTCGTCACTGTAGACATCAAAAACTAGTTGGGCCCAAAAAGAATCAAACATACCATGTCTTGCTTTGTGGCCGATGGGCATGGGACCAAAATGTTGTACACGTGGACTTTGGAGTCTTCCTAATTTGAACCCCAATGTTGGTGAAATCCTCATATCCATCATGGTCTGTAAACATTACATCCACTTGATCTCTGTTTTGCTTGGCCTTTGAAGTTTCGGTGTCTACAAAGGGAAGCTTGGAAACCCAATTTGGGCGCAGCAGCTCGACCCGTGGCCACAGGAGCCCTGCAGAACGACAAAAGCGAGGATTTCAATTGGACAACTTGGACAACGATTAAGTGTATTTAGATCCCTACCCCCTTGATGGGGATGTATTTAGTAGGATCTTTCCATATCGAAAGATGTTGAAAGCAATCCTTGAAATGTAGGGGTTGATGTAGGAGATTGTAGGAGTGTACTCGCCAAAACATTTGGCACTCAAAGCGTGTGAATCTAACCAGCCAACTCCTTCGTAGATTGGCAGTCACTTCTTCTCAAACGTACGACCATGTTTTGAAATCCCCTTTACGGTACCCAACTCTCTACCTCACCGGGTTTCGATAAGATAGGGGGAAGTGCTTGTAGTCACGGCTCCCTCAACAGGGCCCACCTCTTCTCAGCTTTTCTGGCCACGGCTAAAGACTTCACTTCCTGAAAGCCCACTGACAGTTGTGGTACATGGCATACGGAGCTCATGGCTCAACAATTTACGATTTTTGTGCCTGGACATTCAAGCCGTAACTTTCCAGAACGTCGTTGCCTGGATGCGCATGAAAAAAACTACACGCATAAAGCCCCTCAAAGGCTTTCATGGGGATGGACATGTTCAAACGCTCCTCTGGGGATCAACTTGCTCCATGTCTAAGGGATGTTGGAGCCGCAAAATCCGGACCAAGTCTCTTGTGAAACACGAAATTGATCCACTTCAGGCACTTGAAAGCCACCCAAGGCCACATCTTCCAGTCATTTTCCGTTCTGAAGCTTGTTCAAACATCCTTCCAACTCAGAGGGATAGCACTCCAATGTATCCTTTACATTGCCGATCAGGTAGCGTCAGGTACTGCAAATCGTAGAGAATTCGTTCCATCAACCTGCCCTTTCGCCCCTTGTCGCCCCTTGTTGCCCCTTGTCGGCCCTTGTCCACAGATTGCAAGCTCCACTCAGTTGCTTAGTCAGTTGCTAGTCTTGAAAGGTCTCCTAAAGTACTGCCACTGGAGACTTCTCCAAACTGCTAGAAAATCCACAAAGACCAGACGTGCGGCACGACATCAGTCCTGCAAAGGAATCTCCATCCGGGCGGCCCAGTTCCTGGATCTGCCAAGGGATGCATTTCCGCCAAGCTTGCAGAGTAGTTCCTCCATGGGCATCCCATAATTTTGTGGGCGAAAAAGTCAATCGGAGATGATTTCTGGTTTTGGGCTTACCAGGTTCCGTAATCCCATTTCTGGGTTAACAAAAAACCATTCCCAGCCACATAAGATGGGCCTCGAGATGGGTTTTGCCAAAAGCTCTGTGAGTTTGGTTCTCTTCACCAACCTCGGCTGCTGATGGAGTCAAATTATGCGACTAAAGTTTGAATAGTTTCAATGCATCGAAACTTGGACATCTGTTTGCCTTTCTCTTCTCACTTCAGATGATCGCTAGCCTTGGGTCTTAGTACTTCTCTGTGGTATGAAAGTCATGGATGAACGATCAAGATCTGACACCACAACTCATGCACAAATGCCCAGGAGATCTCTCGAGCTGAGCTATCGACTCTCTTTGCATGCATCCATCGATCAATTCACGAAGGTCCTATCATCTCTGTACATTCCGGGTCTAATAGGGGTCAGCAATACAATCGAAGACATGCAAGGTTCCTTCATGTCGACGCACTTGTGAACCCAGGTTGATCAAAGTGTTTGGAGTGGTGCAAGACCTTCTGTCGTAATTTACAAGTTTTCCGTGCCATTTTTCACATCAGCAGAAGTATCCTTGCCCAGCACAAGGTAGTGACCCCCCAGTACTAAGTTGGTTTTTTTAAATTCATAAACCCCGCTAACGATACATCTACCACAAACCATACTTGACCTAGTTATGTTCACCAACTTAGCGAAGTGGGCACCACCTTGCGCGGACACTCCAAGCTCCTCTGAATACTTGGTGTCAATGGGAGCAAACCTGGGGGAAGGCGGCAATTTTTGCTGCCCATCACTGGTTCCCTAAAAGTGGAGCCCCATTCTGAACACCAAGTAGCTTTATGACATTCTGAAAATCCCACTCTTCTCATTCGTTGCATTCGGCATAGATTCTTTATGATGTATCCCTTGCTTGGATACGTCTGCATCATGTCATGGTTGGTCGGTCTGTTTTACTCAAATATTGTCAAATAGATGGCCCTTGTTGCTTCAACATCATTCAGCGGTATCCCACTGATTCTCCCCTTTCCTACTGGATTCAACTCTATTTCTATTGAAATTTCCATCATTTCCTGTGAATTTTACCTTAGGAATTTCTGGAGGATTTTTCCCAGATTTCCCGACTTGTGCATCCCACCCAGTTCTTCAGCAAGTTGCTGCCCCCGAAGGATCTTGATGAGAAGTGCTGCCTGATTCTTGGCTTCAAACGGATGCCTGGACGCCACGCCATGGTTGATCTCAGATACCAAACAAAAAACCAGAGCTGGTGAGCCACGTTTCGCTTTCATGGCAAAACGCAACCCATTACCCAAACAAAACTTCATCCAGCAAACCCAAGAGAGAAGATACCTGAACTTGGGGTAAACTGGGATTCAACCAAACATGTCCTCCTCTAACCCACCAACTGCTATGCATCAAGGGTCCTCAGCCAAGTTCAGTAGATTTTCTTCAATCACAATGTCTCAGATCTGCGCTTGTTACTGGGACTGATGTTTATCCATTGATCAAGCTGATGGGTGCCGAAAAATGCTGCGAAATATGACAAATCAACTTCCTTCAGAGCACTTGCATCATTGCAAACCTCACAATCTTTGCGAAATAGTTGATTCTTGGTACATTTCATACTTTTTGCCATTTCCCTTGAAAAACGGCTGAAGAAAATCATCACCAGTCACCACTCCAGAAAATCGATCGGCCTCAAGGTGCACATCTCATAGACCACGCAGCCAAAGGCCCAGACCTCACCAAGAATGGTCTACCAACGCATGAATCGATCCAATAAAGCTGGCATCTGGGGTATTTAAATCATTGGTGAGAAACATATTGAATTGAATATTTTGAATATGGACTACAATGGGTATTGTAGTGCCACTATACCTTGTTTTCGTTGGTGCACCAGGGTTTTCTTCTCTCCTATCCAAGGGATCACGCCACATTCTGGGCACCCCAACATCACTGAGCTCATTGTAGGGTTTTTCTTCGCAAATCTCGGGTGACAGGTAGTAGGGCGTTCCAACCTTGGGCGGCCACAGGATGATTATCGGCCTCAAAAGTCCATCGTGGCTCTGAGATCACCGGCAAAGGTACTGGCGAAGTTGGTGTTGCTGAGAACGCGGGCCACCTGGCTGACTTACCAGTCCAAAATGATCAGTTGGATCCAAGAAAATCTGGGAAATCGGGGTTTTCTAGTGCTTTTGGCAGTTTCTTCCTTCCACATACAAACAGTTGTTTAATTTTCATACCATAGCTGTACATGGCTGCTAGTTGGGCCCGCACTTTGCAACATCCGAGGCCTCTTGAGATATCTTGACATCGGAAACGTGTCGAGCATTAACACGAAGACCTCCCTTGGCACATGTGGGAATGTCCACCAACAGAAACCACATCACTTGGAAGGGTGCCTTTTTGATTATTTACCCATCCTGTACCTCGAAGCACTGCAAGCTGGCCGGCGACACACCCAAATCGCCCAGCCGCACATCATCGTTGGTCTTCAGGAAGACGTTCAACGTCTGCGCTCGTTGTCGGTTTTGACGTTGACGTTGCTAAGGAGGTTGGCAACGGGCATGCATTGCGGGAAATCAGAATTCATTTGGCAAAAGAATCGCATGATTCACTCCTGGTGGTACATCCGGTCCCATTTTTCAGGTTCCATGATAATTTGACCAAGAATACTCAAGAGCATGGCAAAATTAAGATCTTGACATGCATTGACCAATGATTGTAAAGATATCCTGGCAATACAGCTGATTTTCCCATGAACACTTCCATTTATAGGGAATTTTCCCATTGAAATCTCCGTTTTTTGATGGGGAACTCCTCCATTGCCACGTTCCATGATTCCTGTCGGGAGAAATGTCGCAGCCTTGATGTCTCGATGAAGGATCCTGGTAGAGGGGAACCACTGGACAAAAGGGCTTGTGCTTCAGGAAGAAGCCTGTATGCACACGTAAACACATTCTACATATGTCATTCATACATGTACAAGTTGTACATAGGTACATGCATGTAAATGGACAAGATCTACAAATATATTTCATGATATTTCTACATTTGCTTCTGCTCCCATTCGAGTCCCACTCCTGTTTTGGTGTAGCCAAAGCAGGCCGGAGCCAATCTGCAGCAAATATCTCCAAACAGTGCGCTCCTGGCAATGGATATCCGTCAGATCAGCTTCAAGTTGGAGCCTGGTATGGTCTGGGATGTGATCATAGAGCTTTATAAGATCTTTAAAGTACAACAACCATTGCTAGTACAATAATAATTACAATAAAATATATAGTATAGTATAACAATTGCTATGGCAGGTCTGGTTCAAAATTACCCGGAAAACAGTAGTCCAAACCATTGCCCCTCAGCTCCTCCAGACCCCGATGACAGCTCTTCAAGTGTTGGCTCAGGTCACCTGTAGCACCGGCCACAGTCCAGATATGTCCAGATCAACGGATTTTCTGGATGCAAAATGCTCATTCCAAAGGTGCAGAAACATTTTTCTGCAGCCTGCCTCTCTCACAGAATTCCATGATGATGTGGAGGGAATCGCCTTCCTGCATTGGAAGTAGCGTGTGCCAGATTCAACTAATTCCAAAAGTAGTTGAAGGGAAAATCTATGGAACTCCCCAAATTTTTCCCCCAAAATATCCAACAGACCTTTCCATAGCATGTGTATTTTGACTTTGCAAGTGAAGTCCCAGTGTGAAATGAGGTACCCATACTTTTGCAGAACTGCAGATCCGAGAATTTTTTTGGGAACCCCATTCTGAATGGTGAAAATAACGGGTTTCCTATCATTTTCCCCGTGAAAACCTCGGGGTTTGCTCCAACTTTTCCTTTAAAAGTCAGCCCGTCATACCATTGGTGCGGTCCAGGAAGGAGCCGAGGTATTGGACGATGAAGCCTGAGCCGGGCATCCGTCTGATAAACCTACCATGTGGGGATGGTTTTTGGCATTGGCTTTATCATGTGAGGGATTTCCATGTCAATCTTGGGACAACTATGTGTTGCCTATTCTCCATCTCCTTTCTGTTGGGCCGGCAGGGTTTTGTTTTGAGGATCATCTTGCCAAAGAGTGCGACATGAGCAAAAGGGCTTGAAGCCACCACCAAGTGAAGCATTGATTCAATGAAATCCCACATAATGGCCATGTCCCAATTATATGTGACTGAAGTTACCACTGTTGATAAAATACGATTTTACAACACCCACCGTTAAATGTGTAAAACGTATGCTGTCCCACGATGAAAAACAGAATCGCGGGGATTAAACCAACCCCCCACGGTGACACCCCAATAACAGAGGGTTAATAGGCCCTAGCGGTTGTTGGTGGAATACGCAACTATTCACCCTTAAGCTATGGATCAATATGTATGTATGTATATATATATATATATATCATATATACATACATACATATATATATACATATACATATATATACATATATATACGAGTACCATTTTTAGGGACATGAACATCCATTTATCAAAGCTATTTTGATGTAAAACCAAGGCCACCCACGGGTGTTGACCTATTCACCAGCCAATTTTTCTGTCCCAAATACTGCAGCCGCTGGAGACTTTGCGAAGCAGCTCAACCTGCCAAAGATTGGGCGGTCAAGTCATCAAGGGGTATTTTTATGGATATAGAAGAATTGGCAAACATTTCTCATTTCTTAATCATATTTTTTTGGAGCCAGTCGTTTCGACCCATTTTCATACCTTCAATATCTCCCCTCCGGGAAAAGAAGATGTACACCATATTTGCACCCAGCAAGAAACAAAAGTTGCTGGTCATTTCAAGGCCTCATCAGATTCATCAGCCAAATGGATTCAAGTTTGTTTCAAACATTTTGAAAGGAAACATACCACATCATACCACATTAATCCCCAGTAATCACCATTCACCATGAATCACCATGATCAACCATTACTAACCATCATTTACCATTACCACGCGGGGATCTCCACATCCAGGTCTTTTTCCAGCTTTTGGACCATCCCTCGAGGCCGCAGCGCGCCGGCCTCATGATGAGCTTCCAGGCGTGCCTTGCGGTTCTCGAGAGCGACCTGCTTGCAGACCTTCGAAGCGGAATGGTTCGCGATCCCATGGATCGGATTCCATGTTCGAATGTCCAGTGGAGTGGGACTTGGACTCATACCCTCGTGCAACTTTGATCAGATTAAGAATAGTCTTCGATGACAACTACATCTGACCTGAATCTTCGCATCTGTGATGGTCTCTTTGGTATGGTGGTATCGCAACATCCAAAGCAAAGGGCATCGCTACGACCTGCTCTACTTTCTGCATCTGCACCGCTGACATGTTCAATGTAGATCTGGTGACGTCACCATCTTTGTTGAATGTCACGACAACGCCTTCAACAGAGAGGATGTTAAGATATGTTGCGCTTGTCTGGAATATTGCCATATGGTTCTGGATATGGCTTGATATGGTTTGGAACAGTGGCTTGTTCAGCCAGAAACGGTGGGTCTTCACGTTTGGAAGCGTCTCAATGAGATTACAGGGGCTTCACTTCGCTGACCAAACTACATCCACCTCAATCCACATCAAGCAAGCATCAACCAAGACTTAAAGGGACCGACCGCCCTTTAGTCCATATTGAAGCCATATTGCTTTATGTGAGCATAAGGTACCCAAGAATCTTAAAAGTTTGAGAAATCTGCCACAGATTGGGGGCCAACCACTGGTGGACACGTGTCACTAACCGCATTAACCGTGGAACCGGACGCAAGTGACACCATCCTCTTTTCGCCGCACTTGGAATACGACCTGCCGAGAGAAACTCCCCGAGGAATGAAGTCCATGTGGAAAAAAGGACGCATCACTCTCAATTTTGATGTCGAATGATATATTACAGCATGAAGAGTTGAGATAGTGGCTATCTCTGGCCAAATTTCACAGGCCCAAGGGTCAACCCGTACTCCTTGGATGTCCCACTGGCTAAGTCTGAAGAACCGATGACATAACCCACTTATGTTATGCATGGGTTTACCAGGGTTGTTGATCAACCTGCACTTTCCCTCCCAATTTGCAGTTTTGGGCCATTTTCAGAGACCCCACATAGGTCGTTAACATTCACCACCTACGATTCCTGGGACGTTTTCCCATCAGCCCATCACTTCAAGTGCAGCTAGGGAGCGCCAAAGCTGCCACGGCCCAGTTGGGGACCGAACTCAAAGTCATTCCTGATAGCGTCGGCCACTCGGTAAGTCCTTAAGTCCGCCACTATGATTTTAAACACATTTAAACACTGTGGGTGAACCATGGTAAACCCGTTTTCAATGTGGGGACTTAAATCTCAAATGGGTTTGACCGGATTTCATCAGCAAAATCCCGGGGATGGTGGTGCAATCTAAGGCCACAACCTTCTTGTGGGTATGGTTCTTCACACCCCCAATGGTTCATGATGGTGCAAATGAAATTTGGCTCGACACATTGCGCCGCAACAAGGGACCCAAACATGTCGTATACATTCACGTTTCGATTTGGGTTTATTTAGTATGACAGGGGCCACATCTCTTTTGCTTGGATTGCTTCTGTCGCTCAGCTTGGCTGGGTTGAATGGCTGAACTCAGCTGAATGCGAACTACATCTCAAAGCTTCAGCTTCGTCAAGCAGTTGGGGTGTGCAGACTTCCTGGTTGGTGATGAAACAACCTATCTCCGAGACAGTGTTGACCAGAGCTTCATCAAACAAGATCGAGAGGGAAACGGTACGGTATATCCATGTATATCCCGATCATTTTTCCATTTCCATCCATTTTCATCCATTTCCTGCAATTTTTGCATCATGTTTCGCTATCCAAATTCTTGTGGATCATCTCTCGGTTTTCGCCTCCCACCGTGGCTGAGGTCGAGTCTGACACGTCATCCATCTGGTGGAGCCACCCGGGCCCAGTGGGGATCATCCCAAAAGATGGAAATTAAAAATTACATAAATTGCTTGAAACCACCATACCAGCCATGGGTTTAAGGACGCTGTGGCTATTGCTGCGTTTGCTGTGGCTATTGTTTTGGAAGAGACAATCATGAAAAGGTCAGCTCAAGAGAAATATCTCAATCTATCTTGAAACTTCTTGAAACCAGGTAAACTCAGTAAATTGAGCCCCTTGAAAACATCTCTGGGTAGCCTCTGTGGCAAATGCGGATGTGCCCAGCTAACTTTGTAGCTGTTCTGAGCTCAAAAACGCCAGGAAATGCCAATGGGATCCAATGGGCCAATAGTATTCTCCAGATCTGATTGAATTGATCGAAATCATCGGCCTGATCATGTTGCAGGATCTGTTCAACCTGTTTGAAAGCAACCAATTTCATGGTTAATATCTCGGTTTTTGGCAGAAATGTCCTTTAGGTTAGTTGAGGTGTGTGTTTGGACACATCGGTCCAAACTCTCCAAGCTCAACCTGAACGACGCCTCATCTTCACACAGCCTGTTCACACATGTTCCCCCGCATGTCAGAAAGCGTCAGAAAGTGCACAAGATTGCGATTTGTACAGCTACCCTTCAGCGTGTGCATCCGGCTTGTACCATTTGCCAAGCCAGAGCTGAATTAATTGGACTGCACATGACAGCGATATCTGAACAAATTTTATGCCTATTGCACGATTCAGCCAGCTGAAATTTCCATAGACTTCCTTTCTTTCAGAGCTACAAGGGACAATTCATGATTGGACCATCTGATACTGCCAATTCAATGGCTGCAACAAAACATCCGCCAACTTTGACAGATCGATACAAATCCAACTGAGGATTGGCACAACGTCTTGTTTCCATCAGGACGAAACCACCAAAGTCTAGAAAGAATAGAGAAATACCAGTTGGATAGGCAAATCATGGCAAACCTTATCTAGTTTTTGAAGAAACATCTCATAGTCCAAGGGAAAAACTTTAACATAGAATCACCGATGTCGCCGATGTCGTGGCAACTCAGGACACGAATTTCTCATATCGCACACCTGGCAGAACAGGGGAACCGGCAAATCATCCTGGGGCTGTTTCGCCGTTTGCATTAGGATCAACGTCCCGGTGGAGAGAAATCATCGAAGTGGTCTGATGTACATTGCCAGAGCTGAAGGACTGTAAAAAAAGAAATATATGTATATATATATATACAGATATTGGGTTTCCTAGAGCTGTATGGAGAATCACTTATTGAATGATGGGAAGGGTCCAATTTCGGTACATGCGGGCAGATCGGAAAATGCGTCAAATAATCCTCTCTCTGTAGCCGTACACTTCGCCCGCCATCACAAGTTCTCCATAGTTTCTATCATCAAATATGACGATTTAACCCTCAGAAAGGGGATTGTCCAAGAAATAGGCTCCCCAAGAAATCCAATGGTTTGAAGATGTTTAAAGCCTCATTTTCCGCACTGTTTCACAGCCATAAAGGGCATCTAACAGGTCCAATTCTACCGGGATAGTGTATTCGCTTCCAATAATTTCAAAGAATCAATTTGTGAAAATCCACCAAAGGGGCATGTCTGAGAATTAGGTATGCCACCACTTTATGGCAAATGGCAAATTTATAATAAATTTACTATTGGCCATACCCTCAGAAATGGGATGATGTAAAATGCCCGCCCCAAAAAGGATGGTTCAGGGGATGGTTTATGGCGTTGGGTTTACCACATGAATCCCCAGTATTAATCACTACTAATCACCATTAATCGCCATCAATCACCACTATTGACCATTGTTTACCATTATAAACCACTAGGAACCAGACTTCATCATTCTTATCCATTATTTACAGTAATGTGGGTAAAACAATAATAAACCACCCATTTGGGAATAGGATATACCACCTATTTGTGGCGATTTAGGGGATGGTTTATTATTGTTTTACCAACATTGCCATATTTTACCATTATCAATGAATGTGAATGAATCTTGATGACAACCCTGGGATCACCTCGATGGACGATCCGCTCAGGCTGTGCAGCAATTCTCTCGGTGGGCAGAGCCGTGTCCATGGGACGGTCCTCAGATCTTCGTATCGGGTCCCAAGACATGGGTAATCTGGGCAATATTGGTTAGTGGTGATGAGTGGTGATGAATGGTGATGAATGGTGGTTAGTGGTGATGAATGGTGATGAATGGTGGTTAATGGTGATGATTGGTGATGAATGGTGGTTAATGGTGATGAATGGTGATGAATGGTGGTTAATGGTGATGACTGGTGATGAATGGTGGTTAATGGTGATGATTGGT
>BGPT01001015.1:77851-112274 GCA_003297045.1 Symbiodinium sp. clade C Y103
GTGATGATTGGTGATGAATGGTGGTTAATGGTGATGATTGGTGATGAATGGTGGTTAATGGTGATGACTGGTGATGAATGGTGGTTAATGGTGATGAATGGTGATGAATGGTGGTTCATGGTGATGATTGGTGATGAATGGTGGTTAATTGTGTTGATTGGTGATGAATGGTGGTTAATGGTGATGAATGGTGATGAATGGTGGTTCATGGTGATGAATGGTGATGAATGGTGGTTAATGGTGATGACTTGTGATGAATGGTGGTTAATGGTGATGACTGGTGATGAATGGTGGTTAATGGTGATGACTGGTGATGAATGGTGGTTAATGGTGATGAATGGTGGTTAATGGTGATAAATGGTGATGAATGGTGATGAATGGTGGTTAATGGTGATGATTGGTGATGAATGGTGGTTAATTGTGATGATTGGTGATGAATGGTGGTTAATGGTGATGATTGGTGATGAATGGTGGTTAATGGTGATGACTGGTGATGAATGGTGGTTAATGGTGATGATTGGTGATGAATGGTGGTCAATGGTGATGAATGGTGATGAATGGTTCATGGTGATGACTGGTGATGAATGGTGGTTAATGGTGATGAATGGTGATGAATGGTGGTTCATGGTGATGAATGGTGATGAATGGTGGTTAGTGGTGATGATTGGTGATGAATGGTGGTTAGTGGTGATGATTGGTGATGAATGGTGGTTAATGGTGATGATTGGTGATGAATGGTGGTTAATGGTGATGACTGGTGATGAATGGTGGTCAATGGTGATGAATGGTGATGAATGGTGGTTAATTGTGATGATTGGTGATGAATGGTGGTTAATGGTGATGAATGGTGATGAATGGTGGTTAATGGTGATGAATGGTGATGAATGGTGGTTAATGGTGATGACTGGTGATGAATGGTGGTTAATGGTGATGAATGGTGATGAATGGTGGTTAATTGTGATGAATGGTGATGAATGGTGGTTAATGGTGATGATTGGTGATGAATGGTGGTTAATTGTGATGAATGGTCATGAATGGTGGTTAATGGTGATGAATGGTCATGAATGGTGGTTAATGGTGATGATTGGTGATGAATGGTGGTTAATGGTGGTTAATGGTGATGAATGGTGGTTAATGGTGATGAATGGTGATGAATGGTGGTTAATGGTGATGACTGGTGATGAATGGTGGTTAATGGTGATGAATGGTGATGAATGGTGGTTAATGGTGATGACTGGTGATGAATGGTGGTTAATGGTGATGAATGGTGATGAATGGTGGTTAATGGTGATGAATGGTGATGAATGGTGGTTAATGGTGATGACTGGTGATGAATGGTGGTTCATGGTGATGAATGGTGATGAATGGTGGTCAATGGTGATGAATGGTGATGAATGGTGGTTAATGGTGATGATTGGTGATGAATGGTGGTTAATGGTGATGAATGGTGATGAATGGTGGTCAATGGTGATGATTGGTGATGAATGGTGATGATTGGTGATGAATGGTGATGAATGGTGGTTAATGGTGATGAATGGTGGTTAATTGTGATGATTGGTGATGAATGGTGGTTAATGGTGATGATTGGTGATGAATGGTGGTTAATTGTGATGAATGGTGATGAATGGTGGTTAATGGTGATGATTGGTGATGAATGGTGGTCAATGGTGATGAATGGTAATGAATGGTGGTTAATGGTGATGATTGGTGATGAATGGTGGTTAGTGGTGATGACTGGTGATGAATGGTGGTTAATGGTGATGATTGGTGATGAATGGTGGTTAATTGTGATGATTGGTGATGAATGGTGGTTAATTAATGGTGATGATTGGTGATGAATGGGCAATGGAGCGCGTCACACGAAGGGTAATCAAGTAGCCATTGAAGCATACTTGTGGCCAACCTGTTAATCTGTCAATGGAAAAATAGTCCCCTTGTGATTTTTTCCCGGTACCTCGAATATGTTCTCTCGAGAAAATCAGATTTCCTGACGCTGCCAACATTCCTCCAGGAGGCTTTATAAGAAAAATCATACACATGTTACAAGTTACCGTTCATGACTTTATAGGGGAAATTCCCCAGAGAATGAAACACACGGCCATACATAGATGATGTTCCTTCCCAAGAAGGGGGGGATTCTCGGCATGTGTTTCTGAAAAGGAAGAGATATCCAAGTCAATCCAAGTTCACAAAAATGCCGTGCAAACATTACCAAACAGGTTGCGTTTGCATTGTAGTCCCAGATCCTGCAAACAACGGTGATCGTCATGACCGCTCACGCCACTTGAAATCATCGCAAGTGTTTACCGTTGGTGGGATTTTGAACATCACCTTGAAATGCTTATCTCAATATGGATGAATATGGTTCAAAACATCCATTTACAAACGATTTTGATGTTGGGGTATCAGGATCTTGCCCCATACCCACATTTGCCCCCAAAAATGCCTAAGTGTGACATCTTTTCATGGGAGAAACCTCAGCTTCTCAATACCCGCGTCAGGCAAAGAAACCTCAAGGATAGCCTGCAAAGCATTTTCCATCGGCCGGAAGCCCCGCAAGGTGGAATTGAGGCGATCGCGCATCTGGCGAAGGCAGAGAAGGCTGGGAGAGAAGGCTGATCATTTCATCCACAACTTGCGGTATATCAGCGTACTCCCTTTCTTCATGGGATGATTTCATAGCTGTGGTTGATCCGGATTCTGAAAAACATTGTGGATCCCACAGTAAACATTGGAAATCTGCCCTTCTTTTTGGGTTTACTACCCTTCCCAAGTCCTTTCTGTGGGCTGTTGAGGTCTAATATATACCCAGGGAAAAAGGGGAATTTCTGGTACTTTGAAGCCTGGAAATCAAGGAAACATTGGTCTGTGGATACAGTCAGCCATGAGTCCGAATATCGCCATATGTCGCCATACTTAAACAGGATGCTTCATGATCCTGTACACACATAACCTTCAAGTATATAGGGAGGGAACCAACAGTTTATGAGGCTCTTGATCAACAAGTGTGGCATATTGAATCATTCAAATCTACCGGATGCGCAGGTAGGCTGTATCCCAGATGGGCACGCAGTGCTTGTGAAATTTCGCCGATCTTCGAATGTTTCACTGGGCAAGGAAAGGAGCTGCAAACAGCAGCTCGGCTGATTTGCCATCATTTTTAGTTCTTAAGTTTCCTCTTGGCATGGAAATTCAAAAGACTCGGTTGGGAATTTGGAGGGCTTTCTTGCTGGATATTGCCACATGAAAACAGGGGTTTCCCTTTGGTTTCCCGTTGGTTTCCCAGGGGTTCCATGTCATCCACAGCTTCACCACACCTCGAAGAACCAGAAGTTGAAGATGTCATGCGCTCGGCTCAAATGGTCCTGTCACCACGACCAGCATCTGGCAAGAAATCTATGAGCCATGCACAGATCATTCTCATATCATTTCCCATCAAGGAGTTACCGAATTTCAGGTATCTTCCTCCCTTGAAATGGGTCTCAACACTTGGAACCCTGTTCGATCCTGTAGCTTAAACTCTCGTTTTGCACTTGACAAGCATAAATTTCGGACCAGCCACGCCCCATTTTGGGAGAAACAGATAGCCACCTGCCACCTCTACAGAGCTTTTCCTATTTTCCTATCATTTCCCCCCGTGATATCCATTGGATGTCTATAGGTATGTATAATGTATACATATATGTATATATAGAGTCATCCACATCATCCAAGTCACTAGACAATGACTTAGTATTGAAACCCATGGTGACTTGGGGGTCCCCCATCTAAGAACCCCACCATATAAAATAAGTGTGTATATATATATATATATGAATAAGTATCCAACTATATCATGAATAACTACATATAGATATATACACATAAAATTCTATCCTATAACCCACGACTCTCCAAATGCTTTGGGGATTTCCCTGTCCTCCATCTCTAGTGCCGTGCGCACCGGCCAGGAGCTGCGATGCCGACGGACACCTGAAAATGGTAGAGTCGAAAGGGCATTGTTTCTGGGATCATGGTCGGATCTGACAGGATATATTGGTAACTTGTAACGTATGATGTATATATATATATATACATACATATTTATATACATATATATATACACACTTGTAACGTATCTATGCTTGTATGCAGTATCACATATATATATATATATCAATAAACATATTATTGTATGTAGATATATCACAGCATCATCAAACCAGCAGTGTGGTGGCTATAGCCTATATGGTAAATGAACAAAGGGTGGATGGGCCCCAATCTATGGCGACACTTCTCGTAGATGATTCTCTGCTATTTCTTTGGGGCTTTGAGATCCGATTTTTTCGCCTAGCTTTAATGGGAAGCAACAAACTAAATGGAGGCATTTTCACCGACCCCTTCATGAGGATTTGATGGGATATAGTGGGACATACAACAAACACACCCTATTAGGTCTGCCCAACAAGGGCGGGGGATATGAACTGCCCATTCTTGGGGACAAGGGATTTGGATCCTTGTCCCGTTCTCTCTGCGATTCTGAGGGCACGTTTTCAACTCCACAAATGATATGTGCAAATATGGCTTTGTCTCAACATCTGGAATCGTGGTTCATCCCAGGTTTTCCCATTAAATCCCATCAAATCACAAACCCCATTTTCGATAACCCCCAAAGGCGATTTGTCTCCCATGACACCAGGATCCTGAGGCAAAGGACAAAAATATCTTGCTTTTCTCTGCATGAACGGTCTTCTCTCTTGCTTAGTGTTTTCAGGAGTGACAAAAATACAGTCTACAGAGAATCAGCTATCGCAGGGATTCAACTGACCCCAGTTTCATGAGCCTCCCAATAGATGGTTAAGAGTTTCGTAAAGATCGTGGTGGCCAATCGGCCCTGAAACTTCACCAACTTCACCGCCCAGCGACGATGTTTCCAGGCTCGCTGCTCCTGAGTGGTGAGAATCGGGGATAATGGCTGGTATAAGAAAAAAAAACAGAGTCCTTTAGCTGGAATTTTCTTGGGTGTACCACATCATCATAGCTTGGTGATGAACATCCGTTTGCTAGCTACTTTGGCGTGAACAGCAGGGTAGCAAGGTTTTGACCCCTAACCATATTTTGTGGTAAAGAATCGAAGTGGATCAAAACCATCGTTTACGGTTCCAAAATGACAGGAGTTTTGGCGCAATCGCAAATGGTGAACAATTGGTTTTCAAAACGGAAGTGGAGCGAAATAATTATCGGAACTTTTCCATGGGGGATATAACGAAAAAAAACACGATGTCAATAAACAATGGAACTCTCAAAACTACTCGCCTAAAGGTCAAGCCCCACAAACAAGCGTCCTTTAAGGGGTAACCCCCATCAACCCTTAGGCTCCTGATGGGGCTTTTCCAGTCGGCCTGGAGTAGATAAGAATATAGATATTCCAAAAAACATCCTCACAAGAATGGGAATATGATGGAACCCTTGAGGGAATATGATTATACTTTGGGACGATGTATATATATATAATATGTCGGGTAGGTACATTGCAATAGAATGCAGGCGGCGACTCAAAACAAACAAGTCATCACTGGCTAGCGTGAATCGCACTGTCTACTTCTCATTTTCAAATGCAAAAAGTCTCTAGGTATTACAAGGGTTGGACCTTGGGGCAGCAACGCCCAAGATAGCAGAGCAGAGTCCTCCCCAGAAAAATGGCAAAACACTCACCCACTAAGTCTACTCAACCAGGATCTATCCAAGATAATGGACCCTCCAACATGTATTACCGGTGCTCCTGACTCTGTTGACGCAAGGAAAGCTCCTGCACGAGATCGTGGCCCCAATGGATAAGTGGGGGGTACCTCTGAAACCGGCAAGAAGAAAAAGCTTCAACAAGCTCTAGACTTTGTATACTTTGGGAAGAAACACAGATACACACATGCATCTCTATTGTTTCGAAAATACACGGTAGACCAAAAATAGAACAATATGCTTTTGATATCAATAGCTACAAATTTCTGTGGCAGAATTTGTCGTCATACTTGGGGGTGCGGTTCCACCAATAAGTGGTTATATTCATAGGTTTAAGGGAAAACTATCCTAACTTGTGGGTCAAAATCCCATGGTTGTACCCATAAAATCACCCCAGTCCCGCAGCCCGAAATCAACAATAGATTCTGATCCTATCATTATCCCAAAATTTCCATCAAAATCACCACAGTCCTGCAAATATTTCACAATTATCCCTGCCAATGATTATCTCCCCCCACTCCTGCAGTTCACCTGTCACTTCTGCAAAGCGGCCCCGCAGGACCTCAACAGCTAGACCGATCCCAAGGGGCAAACCAACCATTGGCGACAAGGGGATAGGATGGGAATGTTTCATGAGAATATCATGTGGAACTAAAGATATACTTGATATAATTTAATAAGAAACAAAAAAGAGGATACCATAGAGGGTTGACATATGTTACTACTATCATGTGCAGGCCCTGGGAATCGGGGTTCATAACTCTTCTGCCACTAGTCTAAGTGGGGGATATTCTATTTGAAATGGGTTTTGATACTATAACTATTTGCAATATTATCGAAAAATGGTGCTTATGGTGGTTCCATAGGTGATATCCTGTGATACAATTTCATATCAATGACCACTTATGACGAACCGTGCCCATTGTGTGATTCTGTGTGTCATATCACCATGAGTAGATGGCTTTTCTGGCCCATTTGCTGCTGTGGGTCTGTGGGTGGTTGAAGAGGACCGCCCAACATATAGATGGAGGTGTCCTAAAATGGGCACCAAAATCATCCAAGCTATTGCTGATGATATCTTATGATCAATGGGGAAACTGGTTTGGGGTAGCCACATTTTTCGGAAAGCTCCATCTGGCTGCAGCTGTTTGTAGCTGAACATCACCAACTTTGATAGGTAAATCATCGAAAATTTCTATGGGCAATCTATACCATAGTTTTTTTTACATGCCAAAGAGTAAATCCCCAATACTCCATTCATATTCCAGTCATATTCCATTCATATTCCATTCATAATATCCCCATGATACCACCATCTTTGATGCTTGACTCCAACTTTGTCCCATTTTCAGGTCCATGAGGTCGCCCCTATTCTTTCCTGTCCCCTATGGGGAAAATCTCACATCATTTTTCCAGATTTTACATATTTTTTTACATATCTTCAGATATATTTTTACTAGACTCGCAACGTCATTTTTCTTTCTCCACATTGTCGCTGTCAATTCATCACATGAGTTTCTTGATGTTTCTTGATGTTTCTTGTTTCAGATCCCATCAACGGTGCCTCTTCATCGCGCTCGCTGGTCATGGCTTCGGCTTGCAGCCTGCAAATTCTCGTCTAAAACTGATGAATCATTGAGCAATAGGATAGGTCGATAGGTAAACCCATGGTTTTCCTAGGAAAATGATCCAGAAAGGATCGATTCCAACTCAAGAAAAAGAGAAATTCGAGAACAGGGTCATAAATGGGGGTTTCCATAAATTGGGGATCCCCAAAATGGGTGGCTTAGAATTAAAAACCCTATTAAACTGGATGATTGAGGGGTACCCCCATTTTAGGAAACCTCCAAATGATCCCAGCTTTCCATCAATTCCTGCCCCAAAATGGTGCCGAGTGGCCGCCCCAAGCGATCCAAGAGCTCCAAATGCTGCTGATGCAGCTCCTCGTTTCGGTCAAGGCATCTTTTAACATCACCATTGGATTTTTGGGGTGCGTTTGAGAAACCCATTTACTGGTTGTGATGGATGGTCAACCACAAATAGATTAGGCTTTTGACACATCCACATATATCTACTGGATGGCAAGTCTACTGGCACGACATGAAATGGTGGATGTCTCACCATCGACTATCGATGCTGGTTACGACACCTGGCAACAAGCACACAAGTCCGGTGGGGCTTGCCAAGGCTGAACATTCGATGAGCATAAATCGCATCTAAACCATTCGAGAGACTCAGTCATCCACAATTGATGGTCAAAATGGAGCCAGGAAACATCTTCTCCAAGCTTCATCTTCGGGGTGTTCTCATCTCTGTACTCATTGCTTGATGAGAATTTCCATCGGTATCGGTCAAAAGCCGATACAGGGCCTGGTTTTCATTCGTTGATGAGTCGATGTCCCTCCTAAAACGCTCTGAACCATCCCCAATATCAACATCCGCCGGTTGAACTCCCCATGGCTTGAGATGTCTCCGAGCACCGTCCTCCTCTTCTTGGCGAAGCTGTCTCTCTTCCTGCCAGGAACTATGGAAATTTCAGCCCAGTTTGGTCCAAGCCTGGGGTTCCAAGTTATCGCCGCATGGGGGAAAACAATTTTTATTTGGGAGTACCTGTCCTGCTCAAGTGATCTGGGTGTCTGAAAATGGGAAATACCTCAAATAGGATAGTTTAAAGTTTAAAGCCTGATTCTCCACCAGAAGCATGGCAATTTTGGGGCATCCTTTATCTTGGAATGGCCCATTTTCGGGTCAAAAGTTCGTACCAAAATTGGAGGCTGCATCTAAGTGTTACTGGAGTGCTGAAACTTTGTTCATCACTTTGAGCTGGGAGTTGCTGAACACTGTCTGGACAAAGCTGCAAACATTGTCTGGACAAATGATACCTTTGTTGCAAACAGCTTTACTAAAATCCTTTGTCTTGGTTAGTCTTGGTTGTTCAAATCATTTATTGTGATCCTTTTTTGAGCTTGGCACATGCCCATTTTGTGGGTCACAATCTGTTGGGGTGCCAATTGTAAGGGTATCCCATGTTGGACTATAAGAGTCCCAACTTAATTAATTCGTATTCCTCCACCAACAAAACATTACAATTTCTAGCTACGTTACCATTCATTGGTGGTACATCCATCATTTCTGGTGGCTTAGACCATTGAAACCAGCAACCAGGCGCTGTTTCTGTTCTACCCGAGTTGTTGTTGGTTATACTTCTACTTTTTTGTTGTAAATCTCCCCTGAAACCATCAACAAAAACAGAAAAAATCCCCACATCATGTCACACATCATGGCTAATCAATGCACATCATTTCAATCAGCAAATCCTTGCCCATGCTTATCGCACCCCCAAACAACATCCTGCAAAAATAACATGGTACATTTCACCATTTCTTTGGGAATTGCTCGACTTGGGGAGTGCAGTTTCACTGGATTTGCGTGGTATACTCATATCGGGGTCCAACTTTTGGGTGTTGTAATCCCAAGGTTGCACCCATAAGAATCACGGCCTGCAACCCCAAGGAAGGCTTGGTTGAGCAGCATCAAAGCCCTTTGTCATTCCTTGATTAAGAACCAGATTCCCAATTCATAGATTTCATAATCCCCAATATATTGGATAGTACAACAGTAGAACCCCACAAAACATGAACGTAGTTATGGAAAATCACCATTTTCTTTTGAGAAATCATCCATGAATGGGCCATTTTCCAGAGAGAACTGTTACAAAAAACAAGAGGGTCTGCCTCTTCAACGCTTGGCATAGCGGGCGCTGGCAGCGCTTCCGGCACCAGAACCGGCTCAACCGGCTCCAGAACTGGCTCCGCCGGAGCAGCCTAGCGAGGCTAGGCAAGGGACCATAAGGAGAAATTTGAAAATGTGAAACTTGGATGAACTTTTTCCAACTTTTTCCACGAACTTTATGGACATTCTGGAGCCATCGACTTTGGACACTGCTTCGGGCTCAAATTCTAATTCCATCCCCAGTTGTACCAAGCAAAATGCAATCAACAAGGAATAGGGCTTGTGGCCAGTGACATTCGAAATGTCAAAATAGACCAAATATGCGCGACAGAACTTGAGAATTTCACCCATGATATTGCTGATCCATAGAAACATCAGAGGATGAAGGCACCTTTCAACCACTATATGGGATGGTGCATGAGCTTCTAATCTAACTTGTTGCGGGATTCCAATGAGCATTGTACTACGTTGTACGCGATTTGGCAACATCTGAACTGGTCGTGGCCGAAGAAATACTGGCAGAAGCGCAACAGGATGGCTGACTGGCGAACAGCAATGTGGGACCGCCATCTGCACCAAATGCTGGTGCTGCTAGTTGTTTATGGCAGGGTTGCCACATTCCCATCACACCTGAAAGGCCACCCGTAGAGCAGCCAGAAGGGCAGCAGGGGGCAGAGCCGCTCCCACCCCTGGGACGGCCATTGGCATGGGATAACCATGGAGCTAAGCACATTCAATACTTGTGTAAATCTAAATGTTGTGACAGACTGGAAAAAGCACCTCACACATTTTGACCCAGAGGTGCCCGGGAGAGATAGCACCTCATGGTGTTTGTGGTTTTGGGTCTATCACAGAACTGGGTTTATGACAAGGTGGGGACTCAGCAACAAAACTATGGCCATGCGGAATGTGACTCTTATCAAGTGGTGGAATGGGCTAAGGTGGTAGACCAAATCGTATAATGATCCCAGCAATCAACCATTTGAGGGATCCATCATCCCAGTGATAGAGGTATATCCAATACTTATCCCGGATCTTGGATGGTTTGTTGCTCCCAGCTGCCCGTTGCATGAAGAGCCATGACCACATTCCTACCAGTTATCAATGTTGAAAGTAAAGTAGGTAGAGGTAGGCCAACAAACCACTGAGGGTCAATCATTTTCAGCGGAATTCAACAAAAAACACCTTCTCAAAATGGTTTTGTCTGCAAATGTGGGATACACATGAAATTTGGGGGCCACAAGAATGGGGAAAATGATGCTGGACCGATTTGGGATCACCCTATGACAACCTCGAAATGGCTACTCCGAGGCTCAGTTTCACTAAGTTGGGTGCTTGTATACGCATAGTTATAGGGGAAAACCATCCCAACTTACAGCGGTTATAATCCCAGGGTTGTAGCCATTAAAACCATCCCAGTCCTGCACCCCCAAATCAACCATAGATTCTAATCCCATATGGAAGTTTCTTAAAGTGGGTGTACCCCAAAACCAAAGGTTTTTAGGAACCCTATATTTCCCCATTCATATTCCCATCATTCTCCCATCATTCTCCATCCCAAATCACCCCTGCTGTAACGGCTTGGTGCAAGCATCCAACGGGTCGCCCCAGGAGCGCCGTGGCACTCCGGGGCGAGTTGGGCGGCGCGGATGGCGATGAAGCGGCGCCCAGGGTCAGTAACGCCAGGGCGTTGCGGGAACGGAGCTCACCTCGTGGATCAAAATCATGGTTTACCCTCTGGTAAACAGTTCAGTAAACATACAAAAACTATGGAAAGTCATCATTTCTAATAGGTAAATAAACAGTTGATAAACTATAAATCTCCATTTTCAATAGCTACGTTAATTTACGAGAGGGTATAAGGTGTTCAACCAACAGTGGTGGGAATGTATAACATACTATTTTCCAACATCAACCATAATGGTGACATAATAGGATTTTCATGGGATGCATGATGGATATAAATACTCGCAAGCACTATCAACGGACGAAACATAACTAACCACCAAATGATGGTTGGCGACAAATTCCCATAACTTTATGAGGTGCTGAACCAACAAAGTGATGGGGGATTTACAACATTTTACAACCAACCACAATTGGTGGTGCTAGTAGAATGAATTATGATGGATAGAAACACACTGAGAAAAACAAAATATGGGGTGCATGAATATATGATACTGTATATGTCTAGGTGTGTTTCAACTTTCAACTCTCAACCAAGTGACAAATGGGATTCTCAATGCGAAATTGGGGGTATGTCTGGGGTACGACCGGGAACTGATGTTGATTTCTGGTGAGATAATCCCTGAAGAGAAAGGACTACACCATCGGTGATAGGGATACAGGTAACATCAAGAGAGAGGTATTGACAGAGAACCTTCACATGTTTGTTTACCAACCCACATAGGAAGGGGGGAATCGGGGGCATAATCTAGGCCCACAACTTTGTACTGTTTGAGCCCACATGTTCCCCTGACTGATTCATCTGCGCCCACCTGGGTTCGACCCTGCTGGTTCAATTGGCAGATGACGATGACCCTTTCAATCATGTATCCATATTCAGTATGCTCAGTATGCCACCATTGCAGACATGTAAGCACCAGTAACACCAAATAATTTGGCAGATTCGGGGATTTGAAGTGTTTAGCTTCGACCCCGCCATTCAGATTGGCGATGAATTTGGATCCCAAGATTGCCCACTTTGGGATCACGATTATCCAACGGAGGTCAAACCAATCCGATTTCGAGCAAATTCCACTTTCATACCTTTCACATCCACCACAAAAGGACCAGTTGAGACCAACGAAGATGTGCCATGGGAAGAACATGGGAAACTGACCCAAAAAAAATCCAAGTCACTCTTCTTGGGGCACTGAAAGGACTGCGGCAACGGCGGTCCCAGCCGTTCCCGGGAAGCCCGGGCACTGCGCGGCGCAGGCATCGGCGAGCGGGTGCGAAAAGCACCTTGGATGAGTTGTTGGATCTTGGGGGATATTTTGATACAAAATGATGGTAAAAATTAGGTAAATGGATATCAATCGGGAATGTTCTACTTTTGGTGATTTACATTGATGTATCACATTTTCAAGATTTTCATGATTGGATGGTAGCTGTAAATTCCAATGAACCAGAAAGTGAATATCGAAGGCGTTCAGTTGTCCTGCGCCCCTAAAAATAGCTGAAATACGCCTGACACTTGGTGCCCAAGCATCCCATCCAAGAAACTCAACCATGCAAGATCCACCAAGTACATCTTGGTGGCTCCCAATTTTTTGACCCATCTTTTCCCAGGCACCAGCATCACACAGCACCCTTTCAGGGCTGTGACGTCGCGGATCCGCCGTTGCCCTGGGAGCCTTGGGAGTGCCCAGCCGTGACCCGTCGCCGTTGCTCGGCCGGTTCTCCTTTCCGCGTGGCAACTTGTCCTGCCAGGAAATCCATGTGGAAACCAGCGAGAAAGTGCATGGGTATCCAGGCAACCCCGCGACCATCGTAAATGGTGAAGATATGTTCAGATCTGCCCTTAGCAGGGTTGTGGTTCCCCAAAATATAGCAACCATTGTTCCAGGGTCACCTCTAGGGGGGTCAAATCCCATGGCAAACATTACAACCTCTCGTAGTTCAGAAGTGGAGAACTCCTACTAGTGACGTATGTTGGTCAAAAACATACTAGTGACCAGCAACAAATGCAACGTCTGCATATTCAACTGGTCGAAACCAAGGATTCTCGGGTCAATCTCCATTTTTGCAGGTTGGGTTCTCCGTTTTGTTGTTCAAATATGCATTTTGGATTGTTTTTTTTTTCACATCCTTTTTCGGACATTTAAGGACCAATTTGGTATTGCGAAAAAGGCCACCCCCACACAAATAAAGAAGACTATTATCCACTATGGATTCCCCAGTCATGGTAGATCAACACATGGTAAAATCGAGGAAAATGCGGGTATCCCCTAAATCCAGTGGTGAATTTCTCAAATCAATGGCTTTCAAAATCTATGGTTCCCCTAATTTTCACCAAGTTTCACTCTGGCTTTGGTTCTGCTGGTTCTGCTGGTGTCCCTTTTGTGCCCGGGCCAGGCGCCACTCTTCCAGTTCCTTTCGCATGTCGCGGCGCTCGCGGCCGAAACTCGTCCCACTCGCTGCACTCGCCACGGACTTGGACGGCGTCACGGGGTCCGGGGCGGGCGCCAAGGGCGCCAAGGGCGGCCCATCATGGTATCTAGGTCCTGCACGGGGCCGGGGAATGGATGGAAATTCCTAAAGTTGGATACGGTGTCAAGAATGGTAAAGATAGATGTAGTTTGGAAGGGTAGCCCACGCTTTCAAGGTAGCTAGTGGTAAAAGACTCAAAGACCATGGTTTTGCTTGTGCTTGTTTGCACGAAAGTGACACCAATATAATTCCGCTGACTGCAACACTGCAGGGCAAAAATACAACCACATCGTTGTGCAGAGCCATGGTTTTGCAAAGCTTGTTAGCAACAAATCCATCATGTCTTGACAGAAAAACTGTTTTGCAGAATTTTAGGGGAACAGCATGGAACAGCCCACGGGTTTTGCAGGCGCAAGTTTTAGAAGGTACCAAAGTTATCCAAAGTTTGCAGGCCTTCGTGAATCAGGATGACTGCCTCGACAAGGAACATCGTGGCATTGGAGGTTCAACCCCCCAAACTGATTAAATTGAAATGCTAATTTTTAGCTAGGAAGTGGCTAGTAATGGAATGTTCTCAGAAAAAAATGGCTCAGCATATCCAAGCATTCCCTTAACATTTCACAGATTTCTGGGAGTTGCTTAAGGATCTCAAGGCCCAAGAAAGTCAAACTCATCTATGGATTCATGATGGATTTCTCCATCAGAAAACAATCCAAATCAGCTTCAGCAAATCACCAAAAACATCCAATTAATGGTCCATTTGTAGATGATTTATAGATGATCTATATCGTGATTTATGATGATTTCAGCTGCCAGGTCCTTTCTCCATTGCGACACATTGTGGTGATCATCTTTCCACCAGATGGAGACGATACAACAAGAGCAATCGGATCATCTGGCAATATGGTTTTTCTATGCTTTTTCTGGCAGAATGGCTTTGTCTGAAAATAGGGTGCCCCTAAATCCGCTGGTTAATAACTCATTTCCCCCATGAAAAATGGCTATTTGGGGGTATACTCCAGACAGACCCATATGATGCTGGAAGTTGATGACATTCACAGGCAGCAGCCACTTTGCTATTTTTCTCTGCATGTGTTTAACTGGAAACTATGTGCTGCAGCTTGCCGAATTAGATCCTTTGAGCCAAATTTGGAGGGGCCATTTTGGAGAAGCACGGCAGCACCTTTGACCTGGGAAGGTTGGCTCGAGGTTGGCTCAAGTGCCAAAGCCTTGAAGTTTTTCAGCCCAAGAGTTCACGAGTTGACGAGCTGGCGAAATGAAACGGCCCAGCTCTCAATCACCCCAGATAGTCACCAGCCCTGTTGAAGAGGCTACAGGGCCCGACTCGTCACCGGCAGAACGACACTTTTTTTTCTGCACTCGACTGCCATCGGGGCTCCTGCGGTGTCAAAGATGTGGGCTGCCCAGGTGACAAAAAGTCCGTTTCATGAAATTGGCCTTGATCTCTGTTGGAACTGAACATGCCTGCAGGATCACTATTTATCTATCTGTATGTATATGTAAATGTATATGTAAATGTATACGCGTATATGCATTCATGCATGCATTCATGCGTGTCTGTGCGTCTCTGCAAAAGATGCACAGATCAATCCCTCGATCTCCGCGTGCTCCTTGCGTCAGGCCCCAGGAGACCTTCGCCTGGACATGGGATGATGGGACTATCCAAATGGCACTTTTTTGAAGGACCTTTGCCCAACTATCCGAAACTGTCCACTTCAATGCACTTCATTATTCTTGGATGATTCTTGGTGCAAATTACAAATTGCTGCAAAATGCTGAACACGCAGTACATTCTTCTGGTCGCAGTTTCACCCCCCTTGGAAGCTACAAGTATTAGTTCTGGATCATCCCAAAGATGTATTCAAACATATTCAAACAACAGACATGGGTTTATCCAACAAAAAGATACCCCAAACTTGCCATTTTTCGGGAAAATATGAGGACGATCTCAACCATCGGAACGGCGCCCTTTCAGCCTGCTCCATGGTCCTCGGAAATTCCTAAGCACCCAGCCATTCTTTGAATTCAAAATATGAAAACCGCTCTGGGGAAACGAGTTTTGGATTCGGAATACTTTAGAATTCCAGTAGTACCAGTTGATATCTGGGAATGCTTATCCAATGAATAAAGTGTTCAGTAGTGAGGCCAGAGCTGTTCAGAACTTCATGGGATTTGTCTCTCACAAGGAACTATTTCAATTAAACTTTATCATGTGTGTAACCCCCATTTTATGGTCATTTTCATGAGGAAAATCAGAAACCATGATAAACCATTGGACTGTGGTGGCTCCGCAAACAAAGTCAGGGGCTACACTTCGCAAGTCCCCAATGTGACTGATGTGGCTTGATAATAGATGAAACTTGAGACTGGACGTATCTAATGCAACCTGGCTTTTTCACCGAGTTTCTGATGACTGCACTGGCTAGGAGATGGGCATCGTCTCAACATGCAGTGGCCATGTTTGGTCTTGGAAGACCTGGAAGATCTATCCACTTTTTATTTTTATCCAGTTCTTATCCAGATCCAGTTCTTATCGTCTTGGATCCACTTTGATCCACTTTTTGGGGCAAGGCTGGCCGAGCATCGGAAGGATCGTGCCTCAATCGCGACCACCTCGTGAGAACCGGGGCTCCAATTCAAGCGGCTTCCCCAATTTGACGATTTCAAAATCTGAGAACTTGGACAGCATGAAATGTGGGCGCCAAAATCTGAGACATTCGCTCATCCAAAAGACATACACGTGCTGCCAGAAAAAATCCTCTTTTTTAGGCAGCAAAATTTGAGGATTTTATCATCCCATGGAACATGGTTACCCAATGGTCAGTTTATCATAAGCTCATCATCACTTGAGGGAATCTCGAAGTAAATGCTGGATATCAACATTGCCATGTTTGATTCCCGCAGGGAAAACTTCCAATATTCCACTCATATTCCATTAATATTCGATTCATATTTCTCATAACATATCCCCATTATATCACCATTTTTGATGTGAATCATCACTATTCCCCACCATTCACCCACTGAACCCATCCGGATCGCTACCTGCCCTTGTTCTGCGAGTTGGTGCCGTCACGCTGGGACGCCGCCTGGACACGGAAGTCCAAGGAAAGGCGCCAACGGTCCGTGCCTGAGGTCTTTGAAGCTGGAATAGCCTCTGGCAAACAGCCACAGAACCATGGAAAATCCACCACTTTTGATGGGAAAATCCACTATTTCAATGTGCCATTTTCAAGAGCTATGTTAAATTACCAGAGGGTATGGGAATATGATGGAATATGGGAAAGCGAAGGATTTCTCGAGTTTCCAGCATTCCATGCTTCTTTTTTTAACCGGAGGGTAAAGCCAGGATCAACCTGGCATCACGAGAGAGTCGCTTGGGCTTGCTATGCAGGAGTGTTCAACCCAACAGCTTTGTGACATTTCCCCTTCGGCCAAGGATGAAATCATGAAACCCCACCCAACCAAGATTTACCCAATTGTACCCAATTACATCCGTGGAGCTCCATTGCAAGGCTCAGGGAAAGAACACATGCTCCCAATCAAGGCATTTCACTACGTCTTCTAGAATTTCTAAGGGGAGGTGCAGTTCCACTCAATAAGCGGAAAAAAGTGATTATGCTCATCAATAATCAGAGTTGCGTCGCAAGTCGAAAAAACGATAGATTTTCATCCCAAGTACTGGGGACTAGCCAATAATGTGAGCTAGTAGGCATTTTCGTCTCAAATATGGTTGAGCCCAAGACAATCGGAAATTGTATGTGTATATGTACATATATATATATATATATGTACACATAATATATATATATATATTCACATAATATATATATATATACAGATATGTAGCCCCTTGTATCAGCTGCTACCTTCACGTAGCCAAGCTGCAGTTGCAGCTGCTGCCATGCATGGTATGCATGGTGAAGAAGACCACATCTCCTCTAAAGGACCACATTAAATTATGATATCACAATTATAATGGGTGATGAATTGGAAGTGGTCCTTTGTACTGGGAATATAATTGTAATTGGGATATTCCCATGTATATATTCCAATTGTATTCCCATGTATAGATGCAATATATCCAATTGTACTGGAATTATCATGGGAATACAATTGGAATGTACTGGGCATACAACCAACCAATATGGGAGTATAACCAACCAATATGATATGATCTGGGGGTTTTCTAAGTCATAGGGATGTCCCAATGGCTGGATGTTTTTTTTTGATGGAAAATCCATCTACAAACATGGATGATTTGGGGGTACTCCCATGGATTGGAAACCTCCATTTCTGTTTTTGGGGCTTTCAACCAACGATAATGTGGATATTATTAAGGGATATGAGATAACTACAACCAACCGATTCAACAGTCTATGGGTCGAAGTTTTAATCTGAGGCTATTGCAGATTGGGTCAACTTTAAATATGAACCATCCAGATAGTGTACTCAATGTTAACCCGCAAAGTGTTCGGTCAACCGGTTGACCTTTAAGCCAAGGTCGAAAAATGGGGCCGACAAAACGAGGATTTGGCCAAGACAGGTTGGTTTTTCTCATTTTTTTCGGACCCTAGGATGACTTCGGACTTCTCATGTTTAGAGCTTGAACTTATGCCATTGTTGCTACTCATTTTTTTTGCCCCAGATGCAAGTCAAGATCTTTCAAGCATCATGACCAACTTCAATGGAACTGACGCCGTTGAATCGGCAAACCAGTAAATAACTCCTCCAGCATCCCCGCACACGGCCAACTCATCCGGAAAAGGTTGGTCCTTTTCGCATCATCAGAACTGTGTGAACGACCTTTAAGAAATCACCAGACCAGTTTCATTGGTCAGTTTATCCCAATGATCCGGTATTTCCCATGATCCATACCTGGCCCACACATAGTGTTTTTCAGCGGATGTTGGTCATTTTTAGTGGCAAGACATCCCTGGTGTCCTAACTTTACCCACACCAAAACACCAGCTTTGCAGTGTGATACCGCGATCTTTACTGTCAATTGCCCCGTACCAAATGGCTGTTATGGGTCACATCAAGGTAGTCATCCCAGATTTTTATTGGTTCAATCCCCAATTCCGATGGTTGAACCATCCAAGTTTCTGGCACCTAATTTGCCGTACTGGAAAATCCTCCAATCTTTTCAACATTTAGTTCGACAAGTTTCCCAGTTTTCGCCTAGCCATGATGAACCCATTGTGGATACTTGGCAATGGAAAAGCCTCAATCTTTTGTTTCCCAATTGATCTTTGGTCTAAATCTGCTTTAAATCTGGTTACATCCCGTATTTTTCAGTGCCAAGTGTGACATCCTCCAAGTGTGACCGGCTTCTCCGTCGAAAAAACGCTCCGGAGTCCTTGCTGGAACTCGGCGGTCTCAAAGCGGCCGCCCAACGCCAGGACCTGGGACGGATCGCTTCCCACCTGGTCCAGGAATACATGGATTTTTATGAAAGTGATTACTATCCGACTATTGTATACTATTGTATGCTATTATCACATATGTGTGTAATACCACAAGTGGATCATAGTTGTGATGACAATTATCCACTAGTGATTATGATGCTTTGATGACCTGGTTTATGGATCTTGAATCTTGAGTGACCTGGTGCCCAGTGGGTCACCAATCAATCCTCTATCAGATCCAAGCTCTCCAAGGTTTAAGAAACGGACGGTTTGGTCCGAAGATTCTTCGAGAAGTTGGGGAGTGGCTCAAAACTCAAAACCTTTCTAATCGTTTTTGTAAAAAAGATGCCGCCATGGCTAGACATTTTCAAAGTGAAACATGGGTATGGTTAAAATTGGTTCACAATGATTTACCATCCCTCCTACTAAAATTCCGACGTGTTGATTACGGCAATTTCTGCTTGTCCATGCTCGCCATAAACATCCACAGACCATTTGGGGATGTTTTCAAAACCTTGGTAATATTGGGGGACGGCTTCATATTGGGTGTACCACATTTCCAAAGAATATGAGCAAACTCGGTCCACTGGCACGCGATTTTTGGACCATATCTATCTGAGAGCCAGTGAACATATTTCAACACGATTCTCTTTGTCAGTGGGTGCCAAGTAGCGATCCATCAACCCTCCAAAAAGACAGATCTTTTACCAACAAACATGTTTCTTGAACAACACAAAAAGAGAACGATGGGGACTGGAGGGTTCCGAATGACAACCTTACTAAGAAAATTGGAGATATCATCCGAACAAGTGAGCACGCCAGCGACAAAACACGGGGATGTTTTCACCTTTCAATACCAACCTTCCTGAAATTATGGTCTCAGCTAAATTTTGGTGCTTAGATTTTGGGGTCCATGACTCCTATCTTGGACTACCATGCAGGAGCATTGAGCTATGCTTATACGATGCAACTGCATAGATTTAACGGAAGGCCCACAACCGGTCACAACTGGAAGACAAAATCTGAAATGGAACCATCTATCAGCTGACAAGCTGTCATGTGGTGACGCCAACGTAGTGATTCTGTCAGTCCAAGTCGGTCTGCCTGGGTTTCGATCTATTGATGCAAACTATATACTGCTACAACCTTGTACACGCGGATTTCATGCGGATCTGCAGACAACAACAAGTCATCTGAGGACAAAGTAGGTTGCAACCGGACAACATGCAATCATTCCGAATCATCCCCAGCAACCAGGATTCATCTTTGACCCTTTGACCAGCCAAAAATGAGCCATTTCGGAGATGAGTTCCCCCGCTGTGAGTTCGCTCATGAGATTCAGTGTTTTACACCGATGAAATCGAAACCAATGCCATGGCACCGTTCAGCAGAGGTACCTCCTGAGGATCTTCGGTATACCACCCGGTGCCAGCGATGTCTGCCTCATCTAAATCCAACTTCCCGTAGGTCTCCCGAAAGCGCTGAAAACCTGTGGGAAGAGCATGGAGGAAAGCGGCCACCCGTGATTCGTTTAGGCTGTCATTCTCTAGCCGTTCCCAGATCCGAAGTAGGAATGACGAAATCATCAAAGTGTTTTGAAAAAAGAACACCACGCCATTGTGGGAATGCCTTGATTCCGGCTATATCCAGGTCGGTGGTTGGGAAAGCCATTGAATTTTGTTTGTAGATGCATGGGCCTTGGTCCAAAAGCACGACCTGAATGAAGATGTTGATCGCTGCATTAGCATTATCATAAGATGAAACCGCTCTCCGTTCATGGTTTCAACAACCGCCTCAAATACGGTGACAACAAGGTGTTATCCAGTTTCCTACACCCCAGATACAAGGGGAGTACGTTGGGTAACTTGGACCAATTCCACCCCAACAGTGGCTATCATTGACCTATGGGTTTGAGCAGCCCTGCAGTTTTTGCCACGAATAATTCATCAACCTGAATATTTCCGCCAAGAATTGGGATAGTCACATATAGTCACCATATCAACCGTCATTTCCAAAGGTGACATCCAGTTTTTCCCATCTTTTAAGGTCTTCTTCACCTGCAAAATTTCTGGCTTCGTTCACATTTCCGTCGCCTGGATGAGAGTTGGAGCCACGACAGATCACCAAACCACCCAAGGAGAGTGGGATGGGGGTCACAGGAATCCAACAGGCGATCACCTGATTCAACGTCGACCCAATGGAATGCCATGGGATACCAAAACATGTGGATTGATTCAGCCAGTTTTTCGGAGGGAAAACACATCAGCCAGTTTGGTGCTTCGGATTTGCCACCGGCTTCTGGTGGTAGTCTTTTTCCAACCATTTTCTGGGGAGATCATGGGATAACTTCCACGGACATCTATAAGATACAACTTGAATCCATGAAAACGAGTGATTTCACATGATTTCACCAATATTGTAAGTTCAGGATAGTTAGCCAATATTAAACCAAAGGAGGAGGAAATTTCAATTAACCTTTTGTCTGGATAGTGCAGGATGTTATTGATGAAGTTTGAGGAAATATGGTTTCCACCGATCCAAACATGGCGGGATTTACCCATCAAACAATAGGGATGCACCAAGTGATGGATAGGTGTTGGTCCAGAAAGTGAGGATTACCGGCAATTTTCAGAGGGCCAGGGAAATCCTCAACCAGTGAAGGCAAGGTTATTTTCATGACTTGGCACTTGACTTCCACTTTTGAGCGCCATTTTTTTGTGATGTTTGATCCCACAAACATCGAACATGTCCAAAAATCGAAACTATTTGGATTATCCTCATGTACCATTTGCTGTTTTCCCGCACTGAACCCCAAATTTTGGTTCATAAACTTTGTAAGAGCCCCTGAAAGAGGATCTATACCATCGGTATCAAGTGAACAGCAAGGATATTAGCCACAATTTTGGCTGGAGCAGAAGCAAATCAAAGGATGCAAATACCTCTCGAACATCGCAGGAGCAAGACCACATTTCAGGGTCGTAGAGGGATATCATAGGGATATGATACCAACAAAATGGGCTCATGAATATGTTGAGGTGACACTTCAAGCTGAATTGGAGGCACAGTGTAGAAGGTGTACCCTCTTGTAAACTGACATAACTATGGAAAATTGCCATTTATAGTGGATTTTCCCATTAAAAATGGTGATTTTCCATAGCTATGTTAGTTTACCAGAGGGTAAGGAATATCCTCCAGATCAGTCACTGGCGGCAAGTTTTTGTCCATCAACTTGCCCATGTAAACCTCAGCGCAACTCCCACAGAGACATGGCTCGGCTGGGGTTTACCACCTCAAGACGATGAGCCAAATGGGTTCAAAAGATCCCAAACAAATGGGGGTTTCCTACAATGGGGGTACCCAAAAATGGATGGTTTATAATGGAAAATCCCTTTAAAATATGAATGATTTGGGGGTACCCCTATTTTAGGAAACCTCCAAATGGCTGGAATCATCAACTTCATGTCTTCGGCAATGATTCAGTCAGTGAAGACTCTTCCTTGCATGTGGGTTTGTGTGAAACTTTGGGGGGGAAGGCCCCAAATTTGATGTTCGATCATCATGTTTCCCATTCGAAGGGCTATTTTCTTTTTTCAGACAAACCCATATGCACCATTTTTCTTGGTTCTATATCATTTTCTATCCCATATCTCCAGTCTAGCTGGTTACAAATTCGCATCATTTTTGGACGCACCCACATATCACATTGTTGCTTCGGTATATTCCATTATCTCCCAACTATATCCCATTCAATCCCCATTTCAAACGCTTAAATCCCCCATTTTCAGCTACACCCAAGCTTAGTTCTCCACCAAACCAAAGCACCGAGTCGGTGTGGAAACCGGTGCTCTCCCCGGGTCGCACCGCGCGCAGGTTGGCGGAACCGTAGAGAGGATGCAGCTCTTGATCAAAGAGATGATCCAGGAAGGAGAAGAGCTCCTCGATGGTATCCCCTGGGGTTTCATAAGACTTAATGGGATATATATATATATATATAGAGGATATATGATGCGTATTTTCATATATATATATATATGTACATATATAAGTATATATGGATATGTGGAATATGGATGGTATGTATATATATACATTTATGGGATACCGACGGATTTACCTTTCAGCAATCAAACATGGGAAATCCCCACAGTAAATGGAGCTTCTAGGACAATCATCTAGAAATTGAGTATATCTTGATGGAAGGAGTCAACATCTACAGGAATCAGTTGTTTTTTTCCCAAAAGTTGCCCAAGTTCATATGGTTTTCCTGTGGATTTTACCCCATCCCTAGTTGGAGGTTTATCATTGCAGTTCTTGGTGGCTCAAGCCGACATTGCCCGCAGGGATCGCCTACTGATCGTAGGTTTACGATCCTCTGTCCACAGATGATTCGCTATCAACCTATACAAAATCGTATGAAATCAAAAAACAATCCAGTTGTAATTTCAACCAGTTGATATATCGTTGATTCATTATCGACACATATCATCCATAGTCCTTGAGAAAAAACGATCTTAACTGGAAGGCTTCAGGCTAAGGGAGCAGCCTGATCTTGGGGATTCGATAGTTGTCACAAATGACTTGCCAGAAATGGATGGTACAAACCATCAAGATTCCATAAGATTCCCAAGGAAACTTCCTTCAAACAAAAAGTCAAATCAAAACTGACAGCCATACACTCCATGATTGCCATTCAACATCGAAAAGTGATCCAACATATCCAACCTATCTTTTCCCGGCAAGTTTCTGGATGATTCAGCACAGCAAGAACCTCCGGCGAACAAAGGTCGGGTGCATGTTGCTCTTGGCTACTGCTGGCCTGTGGCCAAAGATGGCCAAAGTGTGAGGACGATTTGCGGCCTTGAAACCCCATCAATGGGGATACCCAACTCCATGGCAGTGTTAAATGGTCAAATTTACCGAACAAGCAGTTTTGGGACATCCAAGTTTGGACCAATCCGTTTGGAGCGGGACATGTTAATCATACAAGTAACAAAAAAGATTTCAGATGCAAAATTGGCATAGAAAATCACCTGTTTGTTGAGTTGAATGACCAGCTCAGCATGGTTTCGAGTCAATTTCACGGCGGTTTTGCGGGGTTTTGAGGTGATCATGACGTCTCCAAGTGCATCACCAGCGGCATCTTCATGTTTTTTTCACCATGAAAGAGCTGGGATTCCTCCAACATCTTCAGCAAATCAATGGTGGGACAGTCAGAACTGGTTGGAATGATCCTGCACTGAGTACTCTGCTGGAACGATGTTCGTGTGAACTTCCATTGGGGTCATCTACCGTTACCAAAGGAGGGGGCCCTGATCGCCAGTGACTTGGGCTTAATTCTCCGACAACTCACAAAGTCATTGGCTAGTCTGATTTTCCAATCACCATATATCAACATTGCCAAAAAGTCAGCAACTTGCTTGGCGGCGAACTACCCAGGATGAGTTAAAGCAAGTTAGTTGGTGGGATTTAGTGAGTTCACAGGAATCGTTCAGGCGATCCGTAAGGTTGGGACAATTCTTGGCTGAACTACTTGTGCATTTCCAGTTTTTTTTGTTGATATATATATATATATATTCACCATCGTTTTTTTGCCCCATATCCCAACTTATGGGGGTTAAGATTCCCATGCTATGTCATCTCATCTGCACCTTTCCCTCGCCATCGGCAAGGCCCAGGATCTGCCTTGGACATGCTTCGTTTGGGAGATCCCCATGGAGCTTATAATGTTGGTAAAACAAAGCAATAAACCATCCCCAAAATCACCATAAATAGGTGGTATAAACCATCAAAATATAGGTGGTTTATTATTGTTTTACCCACATTAATCCCATGGTACCCCAAAAAATCCCCCCAACTCCGGAAAGAAGGGTTCAAAGAACCGGGAACATCAACCGAAATCCACGAGTTGAACAACTCCGTTTCCCCATTGCAGCTGGGATGAGGAGCGGAAAAAGGACGGATCTCACTAACTAAAATGGAGGAATTGAGTTTAACCAACAAACCTGATGTCAATTGTGACCGTCATTTGGTTTATTCACAGGCGAACAACAACGCATTTGAAGCAACCACGAAGAATTGAAGCCCAAAAACTGCCAGGCATTTCAACTCCGTGCAGCTAACATCCCTGGATATACCGTGCTTCTGAATTTGGCAAGTTGATCCATCATGTGTAATCTTTAGGTACGCTGCAAAACGTGATTTTTCACTTTGACATATACCCCAAAAATGAACCTACCACCAAGATAAATCCCTTAGTGACCTTGTCCGGCTAAGGGATGTATCATGTCGGATTGGCAAGATGATGCTTCATCGCAGTTTACTGTAAATGGATCAACGCTGCCATGATTTCCCAATGATTTCCCTTGTAAAACACGGCTGATTGCGAGGTCGCTATGAACATTACTAGACTTGGCTTAGATCTTTGCTCTATCCCCCGGATCTCAGAATTTCAAGGAGCATTTGATTGAGGAGAGAGAGCTGTGCTGCGCGCACAGTATCAGCTGGCAGCAAACTCCTGGAGCGTTCAGGAGAAGATAGTGCTGCCAAGCACTCGAGAAACGGACCCGTAAAATGGCAAGTTTGATGGGGAACAGTATCAAAATCCATACAATGTGGTGCCCCACAATTTAGCTAAATCGGTTTAGAACTAGGCTAAAGTTTTGGGTTTATGGGGATTATACAAAGTTGCGAGGGTTTACAAACCAATGTTCACATAACTAGGGGGAGTACCACCTTGCAGGAGTTTTGACTGGGGTAGCGGTAGCCGCAGATGTGTGACGGCCCAGCCACCTGGAGTATTTTTATACATTCTTATTATCATTACTACTATCTATCATTATCATATAAACAGTAATGATAGTAATACTGATTGTTGCTGTTATGCTCTTATCATTTTTACAATTCACAACAACAACAACAACAACAACGACGACGACGATGGCGAAAATAACAATTAAAAACTAACAACATCAATTCTGATGATCCTCCCAGAACTGCCCGTTTCCGCCTCACAAAGAGATAGCCGTCCGCCCAGAGTCTCGCCCGCAAGCGGCTCGCTGCGCGCGGATCGGAGCCCAGCTCCGCGGAGTCCCTGGCAGGTCAACCCACCATGGGGGATGGTGACGGCATAACTGGCGAATCCCCAAGTAATGGGGATATAACCTGGGATATAACATGGGGATTGAACATATGGCAGATGTTCACCCATCAAATCTCAGCAAATTATTCGTCATTATTTTTTCTTTTTCTTTTTTTTTGGGTGCCTAAGACAAGTTCATGTTCAGCTTCTTAATCCGCTTATCAGGATGACCACATTTTTCAGCATCGGGGCTGGTTGTTTCACAAGTTGGCTAAACAAACGGGATAGTCCCAACATGTCCATCTCGGCTGGCACTTTTTTTGGACCCACTTTCCTAATTTCTAAACGGGATGGATCAACCTTGGGACAAAAACCATTAAGATTGCGGACTTGCGGTAGTCACCCAAACAAATCAACACCTGGTTGGTGGTTGCATCCCAGCTGAAAATCAACACCTGGTCATTTATGCAAAAATGGGGTACTAGTCGATTTGAAACTGGCAAACTTTTTGGTATTGACAAAAACCAATGTTTCAGGGTAATTTTGAGCTTTGCCACGCCATTGGCACGCAATCACAACGGAGGATGTTTTGAGTATTTCAACAAACTGAAATATGATTGGATGATCTTCCAAATGGATCTTCAGCAAATCGAAGGTTAATAAAACTCAAACCATATTAAAGGCAATTTGGGGTGATTCCCCTCACTGACCATCATTCCTGGTGAGGTGGTTATGAGTTATGAGTTATGAAGTTATCACAATTTTGCTAAGATAACAATTGCTACAATTCTTGGGTGGCTATTGGGTGGCTGAAATAGCAACCCAAGCAACCAGATCCTCTGGAATATCCCAGGTCAGCTCATAAATTTATTGGACCCAATGGTGGATCCATTTGGTACCCCTGGGTCGTCACATCCACTTGGGCCAGCAACACCCAGACCTGAGCTCTCCAAGATGTGCGGATCGCAGCAGGTAGTCCCTGGCCAGGCACGGGCACCGAGGACCTTGTTGGTCTAAACTCAACCTGAATTCACAAATTATTTTCCGCATTGAGTCCGCAAATTCTGGTTTTCCTGCTTCCCACAAGTAGCTTTAAGTAGCTTGATACCCCACCATATGGTGGTTTCCAAAAATGAGGTACCCCCCCCAAATCAGCCATTTTAATAGGATTTTCCATCATAAACAATCCATTTTGGGGTACTCCGATTGTAGGAAACCTCCATATTTGGCTGGAAAACAAAAACAACCTGTGCAGTTTCCCACCTAGTTCCTAACCTTGCTCTGGGCGCCACGTGCTGCTGCTTACGTAGTCTGCGTGCCTGTGGACACAATACCACACGAAAAAATGGGGTTTCCTGCAAATTTATCCTTCAAGTCTATCATTTTAGACACTTGCAAAAAACTACAACTTGATACAAATCACCAATACCAGTAGTACTGCACAAGGCGGTGGCGGAAGTTTCAAAGATAGAAAACCTATAGGAGAGGTTGCTTGTTATGAATCATGAATGGCAGCGAAACCACTGATGGATCGAAACGTGGTTGGAGTGTCGGGCTATCTTCCTATCGATCTATCTATCTATCTATCTGTCTGTCTGTCTATCTTTCTATCCGTCTATCTGTCTACCTTAATGCCTTTCTATCTATCTTTCTATCTCTCTGTCTTTCTATCAGTCTATTTATCTATCTCTCTATCTAGGTGACTATCTATCTATCTATCTATCTGTCTGTCTGTCTATCTGTCTATCTATCCATGTATCTATCTATCTATCTGTCTGTCTGTCTATCTATCTACCTATCTATCAATCTATCAATCTATCAACCTATCAATCTATCAATCTATCAACCTATCAATCTATCAATCTATCAATCTAACTATCTATCTATCTATCTATCTACCTACTCGATCTATCTATCCATCCATCCATCCATCTATCTATCTATCTATCTATCTATCTAATCTATCTAATCTATCTAATCGATATATCTATCATTCTATCTATCTTTCCATCTATCCATCTATCCATCTATCTGTCCATCTATCCATCCATCCATCTGTCTGTCTGTCTGTCTGTTTGTTGCGTGTCTGTCTATCTATCTGTCTATCTATCTATGTATCTATCTATCTATGTATCTATCTATCTATGTATCTATCTATCTATCTGTCTGTCTGTCTATCTATCGATTTGTCTATCTGTCTATCTGTCTGTCTATCTGTCTATCAATCTGTCTGTCTATCTGAATGTCTATCCGTCTGATTATCTCACTAGTCAACTATCTATCTATCTGTCTATCTGCCTTTGCGTAAATATCTGTCTGTCTATCTATCTATCTATCTATCTGTCTGTCTGTCTGTCTGTCTGTCTGTCTGTCAACTATGTGTCTACCTATTTTTCTGTCTATCTACTTGTCTATCTGCAAGCCTGAAAACAAAGCTTGTCTGCGAGACTTCCTTGAAATTTGGAAGTTGAAAGCTGAAAAAACGAAGCTTTTCTGCGAGGCTTGGTCCGTTTTCCAAGTGGACAATTCTGCAAGACTTCCTCCATTTTCCAAGTTGACAACATGACACGAAGCAATTCTGCGACGCTTCCTCCACTTTCCAAGATGACAACATCAAAAACGAAGCAATTCTGCCAGACGGGTAAACGGCTGAGCCACGCACACAGATCGAACTCAGCGGCGAACACAGACAAAACTCAGCCACGTACGCAGATCCAACTTAGCCACGCGCGCAGAACCGACTCAGCGGCGCACACAGGCCACAGTCAGCCCCGCACACAGATCGAACTCACCTACAAGTCATACACATAAAGCAAGCTCAGCCGCGCACCCCCGACCAACAAGACCCTTGGAGCTTTTCTATGTTCTTGTACTTTATGTACGAAGGGCCACGGCACCGTTGGCGTGTAACTTTATCGTTGCACTTGATGTAAGAAGGAACACCACACCTTTACGGCTTAAGGTAAAAAGGGCCACGACACACTTAGGGTAAGAAGGGCCACCGCACCGTTGGGGTGTAGTTCCTGTTGCACTCAATGTACAGGGCCACGACACCTTTTGGGTTTTTATGTTGTGGCACTGAATTGCTGCTGCAAGCCGGATTATAGCGCGCAATTTTTTGTAAATGAAAGTTATCAGCGCCAAAATGGAGAAAAGCCACCTCAAATTCATCACCGCAACTCTGATGCAGCCATTCCACTACGATTTAAGACGCCAAGTTGCAAAAAACAATAGAACTACACACGCAATCGCCACCCGTAGAACAATCATAGAGCCACCGCAATGCGATCTGCACGACCAAAAAAATTACGCACACACACACACGAACACACCCAAAGCACCTCGAAGGAAAAAACATCAACATAATACCAGCCAGCAACCACCTCACACAGGAGCTTCCCTGCATCGCCCGCCGTAGCCGCTCTACACGAAAAAACAATGTTTCACACTCCGGCATCCTCACCGTTCACTCTCAACAAAACTTGCACTCATACTCTTCCTCATACTTTCACTCATACTCTTACTCATACTTTCGCTTAAGCTCTCATTCACATTTGAAGGTAATGTCAGTCCAGTTTGTCCGCAACTCAGAAGATTGCTTCCCAACTGCCTCTGATGTGTGCACATGATGTTCATTGCAATCTGCTTTTTTTCGCTCAATGCACTGACTGATAGTATGTGAAGAGGATGCGCCATCACGGCCGTGCTCACTGTGGGCGCAGGCAACCCGAAGCGTCTGAGGACCTGGCCGGATCGAGGAGGTAGCTGTACCAGCCGAGCGCACCATGGGTGCCAAGTATGCGTGCGGCATGCACTCAGAGATGCTGGTTTGCTCTGCTGCAAAACTGCGACCGTCGACGTGGCATCATTGAAATTCAAACCTTACATCTGAAAACTCTGCTCCCACTTCTTCGACATCTCTTCCGAGCCCGTCAGTTTTGAACGTTTTTTACTTGGAAATGTGCTTTGCGCCACAACGGCGTGCACTTTTTCGACAGCTCGACTTCCAAAAGTGCTTCGAAAATGAGGTGTTCTGTGCGTTTTTACCTCGAAATGTGCTTCGCGCCACAACGGCCAACACTTCTTCGACATCTCTACTTCCAAAAGTGCTCCGAACCCGTCAGTTTTTAACGCTTTTTACTTCGAAATGTGCTTCGCGCCACATCGGCGTGCACTTTTTGATCTCTCATCTGACCAGATGGCTCCGCACCTGCCGCTTTAGCGAGCCTACTTTTCAACCCTCCGGAGCCACAAAACAGTGGACAAAACACAGTATTTCGCGACGTCCCTACCTTTTCGCGCGCGTCGATCTTCTTTCTTTTTACTTTCTCCTGTCTGATCTTCTCTCTTCTGTGCCTCTTCCCCTCTCTGCTTTTCCATGTGTCCATATTGTCGGAAGTTTGACTTCTAAACTTCCTTTGATCACATCATTTTGAAACTCAGGGATTCAATTGCGACACTGCACGGTGGTTGGACTACATTTGTATCTGATATCTCAAGACTGTGGTTTGTCTGTTATGAATTAACGGGTTCTATCGTAAGATTTTCATGCTCATCTGCTGTTCTTACTGGATACCTTACCTTTTTTATTGGTGGCATGGTACAAATTCCGTCATATTCAACATTGGACCATTCCGTCCATTCCATTTCCTAGGTCAGGAACAAATCAGTCCATGTACAAACAGTAAAATCTGTAGTCAAGCACCGCATTTCATTGATCACATGGAGAACGCTGGAGGACCTGAGGGCCTTTCGGAAAGGAATGGGGGGGAACTTTCAGGCTGAAGCAAATTTGGGCAAACATGAACATAGAATCATGGAATTCCTGGAATAGAACACAAACAACCGAACTCAGAGCATCAATCCTTTTCAACATTTGCAGCGATCCCTCACGATCCCTTACTGCTTCCCCATGTTTGAAAAAATCCCAGCTCTGACGGGCTGGAAGATCTGGCAAATGACTGGCCTGGGTCATGGAAAAAAAACTCAGTAGTGGCGGCTATTTAGAACTTCTGACTCCACTGAAGTGGGCTAAGAACATCTAAGAACCCTATTTCTGCTTCACTTGGGCAATATGATGCAATCCCAGGTAGCCCAAGAAATCCCACCACCATGGTGCCAGCCTTGCACATCTTCCTTACACGGCCGCCCAGTGACGAAGCTCGAGCCATGGCGGGACTCAGTGGTTGGGAATCATTTGTCCCTGCTGTGAGCTAACCTCTGGGAATCCAACATGACTTACCAGAGTAATTTTTATGAACCATAGCTGCTGAGAATGGCCAACCCTTCTGAAGGCTTTGGTTTCAATGCTTCCGGAAGAAACAACATTGAGTCATTCTCAGATTTGTGAAGGGTCCAGGAAAACCTTTCATTTCCGCCACTAATGGGTGGACAGATTGGCCAATTTCATCACTCTCTGGATCTCTCTGACAATCAAACGTCGCAACACATACATCCCATTTTTGGTTCGGCAATTACCTTGCCGAATCTTCTTTTTTGTGCACGAGTCATGGTCATTTCCTGACTCTGAGATGAAGTGAGCTTCAAGCTTGCCATCCCATCTGGCCATTGTACCCATTTTGTGTCCAAAAAACATATAGAAATTCCCATGATGGCTGCTTCCTCAGTATCCTTGGGCAAGGGATGCCCCTGTGATCTTCATGTTTCATGTAGTTCAAAGTAAGCCTCAGCATGTCTTCACCCCGGGAAGTTTCAAAAAGCTGCGGATTCGGTTCTACTCCAACATTGATCCGGGATGAATCAATCCTCCACCAATAGCAAGACGCATCAGCAGTTTCATTCTCGCAAAGATTTCAGGTGGGCCAAACTTGGGTCCCCCAACGAGGATGGTTTTTGACTATGAATGAATTATCTTCACCTGCGGATTTCTAGGCAACATTGATATCGAATCATTTGCCGACATCTCCGATGTGTAACCCAGGGACCAAACTTCCAGTTGGGTCATCAACTGTAGCGGAACATGCTATTCCATATCCATTAAGTCATTTGACGAAACAGCATGACCATCTTTTGTTGGTGAACATCCGAGGTTTACATGCTATTCCATGCCACCTCACTTGCGCCCAAGACCCATGTGCATTTTCCAGTGAATATCTCGTTTTTTGCCACTCAACTCCACGCAAATCCTGAAGTTTATCTCTCTCTCATTATCGCTTGTAATGCTTGAATTACCCATTTGTTGGGGTGGAAAACAATGCAATCACGAAATCACCACCCATTGTCTTATTGTTTCAATAGTTATATTCCAATCACCACATTGTTCATGTTTATGTGTTTTTTTAAAGCAAGCATTAAAGTCACCAACCAGGGGAAAGTTTCTGAGCTGTTCCCAGTTGGTTGAAAAAAACACAACTCTATGGGTGTGTCTGAAAACGGGGGGTTTTCAAAGAAGCCCCCATGAATGGATTGATGTCCAACACGATGGGGATCCCATGCCTATCCAACTGACGATGGCACCGAATATTTTGGATCGTCCCACCATCCACAGCGCGCGCGCGCATCTTTTCATGCACCTGTTGCGCCTGGAAGCAGGCGGTCGTTGACCTGTGGATGGCGGCGCAAATTTCAAATAACTGGTTCTTTTTTACGCCCTGGATACTGAGTGGATTGGAATCTTGAATCTCCATCCAGTTTTGGTATTCATTGTTGTGATTCACAGTAACGATGTTTGTTTTTTTCCACAAATGATGATTCATCCAAGAAAATACCAAGAAAGGAAGAGGTTTCAAGATTTCCCTGACAAACATTGGGGTTTTCACCGTTTCACCAGCAGTTCATCAGGATTTTTGAAGATGTTTCTCAACAGGAATGGCGGTTTTAGTCCGCGCAAACAGGGGCTTGAAACAAAAAACACGAGAAAACCAGTCATCAATGACAGAGGTTTCAACCATCAATTCGGCTTGAACCAAAAGCGGGCTTTGTCAGTGCCAAATTGTGATGGGATATCATACAACAAAGAGGTAGATAGAATCAATGAGAATTGAAACAGAGGTCAAGACTTAGCCAAACCACAATGTGACAAACCTGATGGTACTCTAACACGGCAATGAAAACAAAGTACATTTTCAACACAACAATCACCTACAAGAGTTCACGACATTTAAGATCAACCGTCTTCAGGTTGTTGGGGGAAGGTTTCAGCTATCACGTTCTGCTACTTGGCTATCTTCCAGTCATCTAAGCTGCCGCAAACAATTTGTTTGGATGAAGCTACTAGGGACTCCCCATGATAATGTGCCACCACAAACACCAACCAGCAGGCATCGACTGGATATTGTTCAGCTAAATTTCTGGGAAAGCTTTGGTTTATTTCCATCAGTATATAATGCGGCAGGGGCGGCAGCCCTTAAATTATTCCGGTGATTGCTTACTATTGAACACTATTCAAGGTCATCTACAATCCCTTGAAAACCATGGCTAATCTGAGATACTCTGCAAAAATCACTTTCACTTTACATCACTTATGGCTGGGTATGAACCGGTCCCCCATCAAAGTAGGAACAAACTTCCTATATCCACCAACCCAACTCACCAGTTCCTCTTTCTGTCCAGTTCTATCCTCATTGGACTGCTTAAATTGAAAGTCCAAGAAAACCATGTCTTCCTATCGCAAAAATATTTGGGGTTTCAACCCTCAAATTTTCCTCCAATTCTGGGAGATCCCTTTACTTGTGCGTATCAACTTGATGACCTCCCTTTCAGTCCGTGTTCTGGGTATATAATTCATCATATTTCCATCATATTTCCATTATTCAATGCCTTATTTCCAATCCTTTCCCATCTATTTTCTCACACACCCTGGAGTAACTTCACAGTTTGCTACGGTATAGACAAAACATTACAGATGATCCCTATCAAATTCTAACGACCATCACACGCGCGCAAAAAACGGCGCACCTTGTGTACATCAGCCGCCCAGGGCCTTGAGATAGGGCAATCACTATTCAATATCTTTTATGGTTTTAATACCATATGGATGTACTGGATATATCAGGTGCCACTGAATCAGCATCCAATATCTAATCTCATAAATAATGGATATATATATATATATATACTATCAGGGCCCCAAATCACGAGACCAGAATGTCTATGGTTTTCGGGTGCCAGAAACGGCGCCGCAGCCGCATGACTTGCAGACGCGCGCCAGTTTGCAACTTTGGCCCGGAGGGTTGTTGCTGCTGTCGTTATGAAGGCTCTCGGAGTGGAGACCACTAGTAGATCACAGCGCCCCGCCCCAACATACCCAGCCCATCATGATTGAAGCGCGTGGGCCACGAGTGACATTACC